>JADBJO010012474.1:55000-57889 GCA_016801955.1 Conus betulinus
TTCCTCTGTCCCTCTGCTGCTCTGCTCTCTGACTTTGTCTGTCTGCCTCTCTTTCTGAGTTTCTCTTTCTCTCTCTCACCCTGTCTGTCTGTTTCCCATCTGTCTGTCTGTCCCCCTCCTCTCCCCTCCCTCCTTCCCTCATTTCCCATCCTCTTTTTCTGTCTCTTCCTCTTTCTCTATTTTTTTTTTTTTTTTTTTGTGCCTTACCCTCTCTGTCTCTGTCTTATTGTCCTGCAAATTACTGGGCATTGACTGTGTGACATGTGATTTTTCTCCTCACAAAGTCAAACTGGGTTTTGTACAGGGGCCCACCCCCCACCCCTCACCACCCACCCCCCCTCTTTTCCACGCCCTTTAGAGAAAAAAAAAAAAATCTAGAAAATATAATAAAACATTTTGTTTGCTTAAAATGCCGGTGTGATGCTCGGTACTCACGTATTATTGGTAAGTGGATCTGTGTTGTTAGTCTCCGTCGCTGAGAATGTAAGGGCAGGTAATAACAGACATGGGATACCACTATAAACCATGGGCTGTTAGTCTCCCAGACAGAAACAACAGCAAGAAGCTACGTCAGGCGGTAGTTCTGCATTCATTTTCTGAGAGTCAGAATGGCATGTTACTGTTTGGCAGTGTTTGCTAATTGCAGGCCAAAAGAAGGCTCATTTACTTAATTGGGCAGGCGCTTCGCATGGGCCCTCGTTCTGAAAACTGATTGGTGACGAGAAGGGAGCCCAAGTTTGACGAGGGATATGTCGTTGCTGTTTTTGTTGTGTTTGCTTTATGCAGCTTGAGAATATGAGGTTGGTTTGTGCATGTGTGTGTGTGTGTGTGTGTGTGTGTGTGTGGTTGTGTGTGTGTGTGTGTGTGTGTGTGTGTGGGTGTGCTCGCACGCGTGCGCACGTGTGTGTGTGTGTGTGTGTGTGTGTGTGTGTGTGTGTGTGTGTGTGTGTCCATGAGTCTCGTGTGTTTGTGTAACTGAATGTGAAAATGTGCATTCTGTATGTGTGCAGGTGTTCATGTGTGCAGGTGTGCACATGTGACATAAACTGTTGTTCAGGATTGCAGTTGACTGTGGTTTTTTTTTTTGCTTTGTTCAGGCCACATATTGCTGAATGTAACCATGTGCACAGGTATTTGGTGTGGATGGTTGTGTGTGTGTGTGTGTGTGTGTGTGTGTGGTGTGTGTGTGTGAGACTGTGTGGTGAGTTCATGAACTACAATCCATCTTTCCCCCCTTTTCTGTCTGTTTGCTACTCTTTCTATCTTTACCCATTCTCCATCTCTTCTGCTGACAGTCTTCTGAGCAGTATTTTGCCTGCTGTTCTTGTCCATTACTTGTCAGATCTGAAGAAAGACATATTTGTGGTCAATTCACTTGTTTGTTTCATACTGTGTGTTAATGTTAAAGCTAAATAAGTGACAGTCTCCGCTTTTTTTTTTTTTTTTTTTTTCGAGTGTTTATTGATGTTGTGTGTGTACTTTGGCCTCCTTTACCTCTTCCCATGCCTTTCTCTCTTTCCTCCTCCCTCTACCATCTACAATTTACCTTCTGACTACTTCCCCTTTTTAATCCCCCCCCCCCCCCCCCCAATCTCCCTCCCTATGGTCAGTGTCCGTCTCCCATTCTTCTCCCCTCTTTCTCCCCCTTCTCCCCTCAGCTGACCCCCATCCTTCACATCCTTTACCCCATCCCACACATCTTTCACCCTGTGGTGGATGCAGTGGGATTTCTGTACTGGTGCTTGATGGGATCTGTATCTTTGTAATCCATGCATGGAGCCAGGGAAGGGAGAAAAATAGTATGTCTGTGTGTGTATTACCATTTGAATTGGTTAGATCTTGTGCCTGAAGGGGAGTGTGTGTGTGTGTGTGTGTGTGTGTGTGTGAGTGTGTGTGTGTGTGTGTGTGTGTGTGTGTGTATGTTAGATCGTGTGCCTCAAGGTGTGATCATGTGTGTTTGTGGAAATGTGTGATTAGAGCTCAGTGTGTGTATAAGACTGTATAAGACTGAGGATGTGCATACATGATGTTTGTGGATGTATGTGATCATAGCTGTGTGTGTGTGGTGTGTGTGTGTGTGTGTGTGTGTGTGTGTGTGTGTGTATACGTGACTAGAGTTGTTTTGTGTGTGTATGTGCGCATTGCATGTGTGTGTGTGTGTGTGTGTGTGTGTGTGTGTGTGTGTGTGAGAGAGAGAGAGAGAGAGCTCTTTCTCCCTCTGTCCTCTCTCTCTCTCTCTCTCTCTCTCTGGATGTGGATGTTTTTTGACTGTGTGTGTGACCAGAGCTGAGTGTGTGTGTGGTGTGTGTGTGTGTATGTGCGTGTAGTTGTAGTTGTATTTCTGACTGTGAGTGGATATGTTTCAGTGTGTGTGCGTGTGCGCACAAGCATATATGTGTATGCATACTTACCTCTGTGTGTGTGTGTGTGTGTGTGTGTGTGTGTGTGTGTGTGTGTGTGTGTGTGTGAATGACTGGACTGTTGGGTGTCAGTGGGAACAACAGACTGTTGATTGTTCAAGGGAATGTTGATGTTGGTAATGTTGAGACCCATGATATTCTGAAGGAATGCCTACACAAGTAGTGTGGTAATATTGAGACCCATGATATTCTGAAGGAATGCCTACACAAGTAGTGTGGTAATGTTGAGATCCATGGTATTCTGAAGGAATGCCTACACAAGTAGTGTGGTAATGTTGAGATCCATGGTATTCTGAAGGAATGTTTACACAAAGTAGTGTGGTAATGTTGAGACCCATGGTATTCTGAAGGAATGTTTACACAAGTAGTGTGGTAATGTTGAGACCCATGGTATTCTGAAGGAATGTTTACACAAGTAGTGTGGGCAGACCTGAGGGACATGACAGACCTGTTGATGTACAAGGGAATG
>JADBJO010012475.1:0-12500 GCA_016801955.1 Conus betulinus
CGATTTTGGACCTACAGAACGCGCTAGGGCTATGACGAGCGTGCTTTAAGGAAAATTGATTTTGAGGTACTTTTGAGAGCAGGACATGAAAGGGCCATGGACTTCATGATTTTTTAATGATGATCAGTGAGGGTGAGGATGATGAAAATGATGTTATGAGTTGTCCCTTGGCGTGCCTGAGAACGTCGTCCTGCCTCGTTGTCCGGTCAATGGTTTGATTGTTTATGTTCCTACTGCAACCCCCAAGGACATGGTATATCTTATGGACCGAAGTTTGTACTTTATGGTAGCAGGGTCTGCCAGGTCATTGGTATGGGTCTTGGGGCTTGATTTCCAGATAGAGCCTGGCGTCTCCTGTTCTGCTTTCGCGTCTTAGATTGGAGTCTCTCTGCCCCCTTGTTTGGTCGTGCTGAACATGGTGTCTAGCACCGGTTCTGGTTCCGTGTATAAAATGGTTGTCCACGTTGACCGAGCGTTGGTCGGCCAGCTGTTGCCGTTGTCTAAAGCTCTCCACAAGTCCCCTGAAAAAAAGTCCTTGCTGACTACGGCTGAGGAGGACAATTTTCAACGCCCCTAGAATGGTGCTCATCATACTAACACAAAAATGTGGACGCCCAGGTCACCGTAATCCAGGAGTCATCCCCTGGTGGACACTGGCTACGATCAACCCCTGTCAACCCACAAGGCTGGAAGGTTGGTTGTGCACCACCTAAACCCTGACTACTCACATCATTGTCTCTCGAGGATTATCTGCCACCTCTCTTTCAGCACCTCCGCTTGTGCCACCTTGCAGAGTGACTGCAGTTGATTCGCCTTGTTATCAACCTGGGAAGTGGCCTTGACCAGGATGCTGCTGTTTATCTCTGCCGTCTTTATCACCTACCCGTTCCCTTTGCCGTTCCTCAGTCTGCCTGGCTCTTTCTGCCAGAAATGCAATCTGGAAGACCCCATCATAACGTCTTCTTTACAATCGTGTGGATCTTGGAGCCAGTCTCATTTTAAACTCCAGTTCCAAACATCTTTGTGTTTACGCTGTGGGTTCTTACTAAAGGAAAGCATCGTAGACACTCTTTGGAAGAAAGACAGACCCAGAAAAAGACACAAGAACTTTTGAACCTATATGTCTGATTAGGAAATTAAATATCAATATGGAATGTTTTCAAGCAAGCAAGTAATCAAGCTGAGTTTTATATGTCAGTGTCTCAGGCAGAGAAATGGAATCATCACACTGGCCGGAAGCTCGGGAAATAGAGGTCCGACATAGACGGTGCTTAGGAACAGAAGAGCCTCTTAGTATTTCTGTCTCAGGCGTCTTTCCCTGCGTTCCTGGGTGTCTTTGCCTGATGGTTTTTATTCAAAGCGTTTGACCGTACATTCAGGTGAGTTGTATCATCCAGCCATGTTAAGTTTTGGAGACGTATACTGCAATCAGCATGGAAACTGAAAAATACTGTTAAGACCTTCCTATCCCAGCCCCATTCAATCCTCTGAAATATTGATACTGAATGATTTATATCCCGATCAAATTAATCAGCTTTGTCATTTTGTCTGTAAGAATCACAATTATTTAAAACCACATCAAATGTGCCCTGTAGTAGACTCGTGGCGAGCAGACCGGTATTTTGTATATGAGGATTATCATTTATACTTGTTTCGATGATTTATCGGCAAATTGTAAAGAGAATGCGAATATTGCAATACTACCATTATGCAAGCTGTGCCACAAAGAAAGTAATATGACATTCGTATCAGGGAAAAATACAACACCAAAGTAACAAAACTCGGCAAATAGTGCAACAACACATGTCTCATTTAGGTTTCAGGTTTAAAATAAAATTGACCAAAGTGTATGTGTGTGTGTGTGTGTGTGTGTGTGTGTGTGTGTGTGGCCGTGTGTGTGAAGAGGAATGATGGTTTTGGAGTAACCCACTATAACATGTGCCAAAAAGATGACCACAGGAGGTGTGTTTGTTGCAAACACCCGTGATCATGTTTTTTTTCATTACTCTATTGTTGTTGTCGTTGTGCCACTTGTTCTATTTATGGCAAAATGTTTCAATACGTGCATATATGCAGGAACGAGGTCATTGAATGACTCCTTTCCCAGGATCAAATTATCCCATCTCAAACTCATCGCTTCCTTGTAAAGTCAGTAACGAGTCAGCAAATTTTGAGACCTGGTTTATGCAACCTGAATAATAGACAACGTTTTTAGAATGCTTTTTTTTGCAAGATCAGCAATCAGTTCTGAATGCATTCTTGATTTGTTGAAATCAAAAACCACAGTGAAATCATGGAAAGGTGCACAAAACACATGAAGCGCTGCAGTCGGGGGGGGGGGGGGGGCACACACACAAAACAAAATACGAATACACTGACGGCACTGTTTTTTATCACACACACTTATACATTTGCCACTGCATAAATGATACACAGATATACAGGTCATGGCTGCAATAAATGCACGGGTATGCGTGCCAGGCACTGCGGAAAGGCTTGGGGAATACAGGTATAGCTGCTTGGACATGCACGTTTTCCAGGCATAGCTACCAGAAATGCACAGTTATCCAGTTATACCTTCGGACATGAAACAGTTATCCAGCCAACCTTCAGACAGCACAGTTATCCAGGCATAGCTAAAAGAAATCGACAGTTATCCAGTTTATACCTTCAGACATGCACAGTTATCCAGCCATACCTTCAGACATGCACAGTTTTCCAGCCATTCTCTTATCGCATGAGCAGTTATCCAGATGCATAGCTGCAGACATCGAACTTTACTATAGCCTTATTGCTTCCGACATGCACAGTTATCCATTCATACCTTCAGCGCATTGTGTGTCTTGCAGTGCCCACGTTATCCAGACCACTTCAGACATGCACAGGCAATCACAGGCATAGCTACGTTGGCCACCAACAGTTAACCTCAGCGCCAAGAGCTGGCCCAGAGATGCACAGTTTCCAGTCATAGCTACAGATAAGGAGCACAGTTACGCCCATGGCAGTGGTGCTGAAGAAGGGGCTACGATAAAGCGTTAACCAGGCATGGCTCAAGCCCAACACAAATTATCTATGCGTGGCTACAGCTGGCCAGTCCCTGTCCCGGACCCGCGCCAGTGGCGATTTGCCTGAGTAGCGAGCCCAAGTCCTTGGGTCTTAAGACCAAATCAATAGTGACGTCAGGAGGGAAGGAGCTAGAAAATGTTCATTCAGTATTATGTATTTTTGTTTGATATTACCTGAGGCGTCTGGAAAAAACTGGGGGGCGTCTTCAGGCAGTAGAAGCATGGGGTGCGATTGTAATCCACCGGAAGGCGTGAAAAAGGAAGATGAGAATAAAACGACCAGCGTGTCCCCTCGCGCCTCGGTAAAAAGTTGAGTGATACAAAAAGTTGTAAGGAAGCTAAGTTGATAAATCTTCCCAAAAAGCTTCAAAAACCAATGCTAATACCGCCGAAGTCACGCGCTGATCCCGAGAACAGTCGAACACCATTTTGTCTCCGTTGCCAGTTCCCCATCGATGAGAACGGTCAAACGGTCCGGAGGAAAAAAACCATGTAGTTTTAGCTGGGAGTAAATACTCAAACTTGCTATCCAAAAGTCACCGGAGCGTGAAACTGGTTTTGATTCTACAACAGCTTACAACCAGTTCTCGTTATCAGGGAATTGTTCCGTTCAACGTCGGCATGAAGGATTCTAAAGAAGGGGTCTGGGGGGGAACGAACATACTGTCAGCATCCACCCGGTGAGCACCAAGTGCTGTGGCACAGTAGTCTGTAAAGTATGCCAGATTTATCTCACCGCACGCCTGTGGGATCAGGTCCATAGATGCTACAGAAGCAGACATCGACAAAATCGTTTCACACCTGCGTGTCTCTACCTCCGCTGACGGATTTACGCAACAGAGAGCTTCGATACAGCGGGCACACACAGGTCTGGTCCCTGCCAAGAAGAAGCCACAACTCAAAGAACTGTCCATTCCAAGCTCGAGCCAGGACGACGATTATTCGGATGATGAGAATCCAACAGCAGCCCAACGTACAAGCGCATCGTCCGCAGCTGACAGGAAACATTCCCGGGGTGGTTCTCTGAAGCGAACCCCGAGTCTGCGCGACATCGACTGTAACGAAGTGTCGCCGGGCCGCCGCAGAGGACATGGAGGACTTCTCCCCATACCAGGAATCCACGCGGGCCCAGAGTCTGACCCGGCTGTCTGAGGAGGGCAGCCTGGCCTCGGCAGAGGAGCAGCGTCCCGAGGCCGGGCACAAAGTCCTGGGGATGGGGATCACCTCCCCCCTCCCCGCGCTCAGTGACTGCGGTCTGCGGAGCTCATCGGGCCGTCAGGACTGCCATCATTTGCCATTTGAGAGGCGCCCCACAGATCAGCCAGGACGCCTGAAGGACGTCACTGTGGGCGCTATGAAGACTGCAAGCAATAAGAACGACGTTAGCAATACACTGTGAATACTCCCATTGAAGAGATGTGAATTAGGTGCGTGTTACGCTCTTTCAGCCCACCCCATTTGAAGACATATTAATCACGTTCACAACGTTAGTCCAGGAATCGTGGATAAAACGTTACGAAGGCTGTGGTAGCTGTGACCAGTGCAAACAGTCCTTTTTCTAGTGGGGAAAAAACAAGAGGTATTTGTTGCATCCCATTTTTTTTTTCTTCCTGGTATCTTTGTTTCACAGTTTCAACACATCAGTTTTCGATCAACCAATTTTTGACCAGTACTTCCGCAACGCTGGACAAAGAGATGCAAGGAAGACGAACGCTTCAATTGAAAGAGTCATTATTTTTGCGTTTTAAGACTGTGTGGCTTCGCGAATGATTCAGGTGTTTAAGAGACAATCGTGCGCGGTACTGTTCATCATGAACGGTGATAAGACCCGGGTGGGCGGGATTCACGACGACTGTCAGATCAGTGAAAAGAAACTGTGATAATTCCGGACATCATGAATCTGTACGTGTGTGTTGAAGACGATTCTTCTTCGTAAAAAGTTTACATAGTGCTGGTTTAGTGGAGGGGTCTGATGCTGCAGACTTTAGACTTTACACATGTAACAAACATATTAAAAAGAAGGGAAAGATAGTTGTTAGTCAGCTGGCTTTCATAAGTGAATGCATTTTTAAAACTGGCTGGGCAGGTAATCATGTTGCTGGCGACAGTGAAAACGGTGAACGTGGTGGTGTCACATCTGCGTCAAGAACATCTTCAAAGCGAACCTTCATATTGTGTACACTCACATTGCCATTATTTATCTATGGTGACATACACCACTCCCATCACGATGACCTTGCGAGCGCTACGTCTGTGAGAAAGCTTTGAGACAGTTATGTTTCGCCAGATTCACCTTTACAGTATCACCTATTCCGGAGTCTTGAAGACCGTTGGGGCGCCACACAAGACTTTGCCAGATTCACCAGACTGCAAACAGAAACCGCTTCCACGGTAGCCTCTAAACACAGATGCACAGAAACAAAGTGAATCTGGCCATTACTAAAACTGTGGCGTGTGGAAAAGTGACGAAACCAAGAAACAAAACACACAGCGGAAAGTAGGAGTGCATGAAAATGGGAACGAAGACCTGGGCATGTGTTAGAGGTCATCCAAATGAAGGCGAAACGAATGGTCACAGTCCATGAACCAGAGTGTCAGGTGGGCCCTGGTTTATCTATATAATTCAAACACGGCTGTGGAACCGCGACTGACACCCGCAGTTAGCAGTCTACTTACTTTCTTAGCATGTTATGTTTATCTGAATCACACGAGTGTTTCATCATCACACTTACTTTCGATGTAACATTTTAGAGAAAGAAACACATTTTATTTGTAGTTTGCCTGGTGATGTTTATCTCTGTGTTTGTCTGTCAGCGTTTTGTGTCTCTTCTGTCTTCTGTGTATGTACATGACCGCTTCTTCGAATGCATACTATTAGCGATCACGAATCATTTAATGATAATGTGAACAGATGTAAATGGTACACACCACCATGAATTTTCCGTCAGTTTCTAGACGTATGTTTTGTCGGGTTTATGTGTTATAGTTATTTCAGTGGAGCGGATTTCTCAAAAAACGGGGACATTCTGAATAGTTTTAGAATTTGATTTTGAATGGACAACTAATTTGCTTTGATACCAGAGCTGTCATTGCCATCGCTTGATGATAGCAAAACATTGGGCGTCAATATCATCATTGGATAGCGAAATGTTGGATGCTTTTCCCTACCTAGTACATGTATATCATGTCGTATGGACAAACAAATGGTTGTCACGCTCCCGTTACTGTGCCCATGTTCTGGAACTATGGCCAAGGTCTGCATTGAACCAGTGTTGCTTCTTCTTGGAACACACTTGCATGTATACTTTTCCTCGCTGGAAAAGATGTGTGAAGAACCTCCCTACACCATGCTGTAGCGATTGCCTCAGTTATAGGGCTTGTCGCATCTCCTCTCAATCTTTCAAGCACGCATGTAAGACGGCGTATTGATTTGTTTTTGTTTGTTTTGTTTTTTGTTTGTTTGATTTTGTTCAAAGAAATATTGATGAAACGAATATTTCTACCGCGCCGTAGCCTCCCGCCTCGCCCTTGCTCGCTCCCTCCCGATCTGTTGAAAACTCATTAGATGAGAAAGTGAAGATCTGCCCCACGCACCGGGCGCGTGCTACATGCGTTATGTTTGAGAGACATTTATTTTTCAATATGTGCTGCTATGGAAACGCATTCGTATGAAACAAGCAGACAACCTCCACCACCAACAAGAAGAAGAGAGAGAAAAAACCAAAACACGAAAAGCAACGAGAAGTTTTATATATATATATATATATATATAGATATAGAGAGAGAGAGAGAGAGAGAGAGAGAGAGAGAGAAAGAGAGAGAGAGATCTATATATATATATATATATATATATATATATATATTTGTTTTTTTTTTCGTTCGCGTGATTTGGGTATATTATTTGAAAGTTGGTTTATAATGTGTATGTGTGCGCATGCACACACACACACACGCACACACACACACACACACACACACACACACACACACACACACACACACACACACACACACACACACACACACACACACACACACTACTCTCTCCCTCTCTCTCCTTGGCGGGCAGTTTGTACCATCAGTACTTTTCAACTGTTCTGAAATTAAAGTAAGACCAACATCATGGCAAAAGAAGGAACATCAAGACTGTACATATATATCAAACAGTTCCTTATAGCCGAGTAGCAATCAAAAGACAATAGACGGAGTCTTTGTTCATTTCGTTGTCTTTAAAAGAAAAAAAGAGGACAGAACCAGTTCGATTTTGATAATCGTTAAATGGAAGAAATGATAAGCACATTTCGATCACTGAAGAATCGTAACACATGAACCGGGAATAATATACACATCGTCATAAAAAAAGAAAAAGGAAACCATGATTCTGTGGCCCATCATGTCCTGCTCTCCTGCTCTCAATGTTCTGGTGCCCTCTCCATGTTGATGCCCATGGTGCGGTGATTACGTTCAAAGTCTTCAATACTGGCAAGTTCGATGGGACTGTCATTGGGAAGACTGATGGCACCCTCCTGTGTGTGCTTAGGGGGAAGGGTGTGAACGGGCTGGGGGGGAGGGGGGCGGGCGGCACTCAAATCACGATGGTTCCGGGACTAAGCGATCTTTGACAACAGTAGGGGGCGTTGTAGGTACTGTCCTGAATGTGATGAATCAGCTCAGGCACTACTGAACGTGACCTACTTTCGGCAGAGCAGCGGCGCAGTGTCTTCTCTGCTGGGTTGCGGTACAACAGCCTGATGCTGATTGTGCCCTGTGGGACTAGCGGTGCCTGGACTGTGACATGACGAACGTTGGTCTGACTGTGTGGGGTAGTGGGGGGGGTGGGGGGGGGGGGGGGGGGGGGGGGGGGGGGGGGGCGGGGGGGAGGAGGATGTGAAGGAGGAGGGGGTGAGAGGGTTGCGGGAATGAACGATGTTGGTGTAATTCCACTGAAGGGGCATATAAGGTAAAATGGACAACAAACCATGTACACAGCTGAAAGGGAATTTTAGCAGTCAACATTCGGATTTTAGCTCCACACACATGAAGGACATGACAGAGTACAATACAATTTGGGAGTGGGGGTTGGGGGTGTTATAAAGTAAAGAGTACAGAACGGACAGGCACATGGTGTTGCGACTGTATGTTTTCCTCAGGCAAAAACACCAAAATGCAAGGAGAAAACGTAATTCCGGGAAGGAAGAACAAACAAAAACAAGAACAAAAAAGTATATATACTCATCTTTTCCCTACAGCCCCTGATGGCGACAATAATGGTTTAGTCGCGGAGACCACGTAAGCGATTATCAGTCTTCGAATGGTGACATAACGTGTGTTCTGGGACAGTTCCCATGAACTTGCCGATAGGACAACTCACTCTCCCACCCACCCTCCCTACGCTCTGGTTCTTCCTCTTACCCCACCCCCAACTGCACCTCCTCCCCCCCAAAAAAAAACCCAAAAAACCATAACCAACCAGATAAACCCCCGCAAATAAAATCCCACAAACTCGCACATACACATATACGAACGCATGCGTATTGAAAGCGATGAAATACATTTTAGGTCATGCAGGTCATATGTTTTCCACCTTTGAGATAAATAAATCGTTTTGGTGATGAACAGCATTTCACTTGATATCATCTTTTAAGCTCCCGAGCTTTCTGTGTCTGTTTCATTGTATTTGATCCACATGCCATAGATCGTAAATGAAAGACTAACGCCAATCCCGCGCTGCATCAGTCTTTCGAGTGTCTCGGCATATACACGATCTCTAATTGAACCTTTACACTGATTCATTTTCAGCTGTTCCCTATTTTTAATTCGTCATATCTTTGTTTGGGTTGCATGTCCTTGGCATTACACACACCCACTCATTCAAAGGATGTTGTTGGTCATGCCAGTAGTTTTGTAATCAACAGTACAGGTTTGTGAGGTGAACCAATCTTGCTTATCTAAGTGTTAAGTTTATATTTCCGTTGTACGCTCGAAGGAGCTAAAAAAGAAAAAAATGCCCTCGTGTGTCGGATTTATACTATTTGCTTGGTGCATTTCTTCTTCTTTTTTTTTTTTTTTTTTTTTGGGGGGGGGGGGGGGGGTAGTAATTTTCACAGATCATTTCATCTGAAGTCAAGTTTGCAGTGTTCGCTTGCTCTGTGTGTGTGTGTGTGTGTGTGTGTGTGTGTGTGTGTGGTGTGTGTGTGTGTTGTGTGTGAGTGTGTGTGTGCGTGCGTGCGTGCGTGATTGCGTGTGTGTGTGTGTTGTGTGCGTGTGTGTGGTGTGTGTGTGTGTGTGTGTGTGTGTGTGTGTGTGTGTGTGTGTGTGTGGTGTGTGTGTGTAAAGTTAGCATTTCTTATTTTTGTGCCAGGTTTACACTTGCTTGCTGTCGTGATCGATCACCACTGGGAGCTTCTGGCTTGCTTATGGGTCACATTTACATTTTGCTTCCTCTTGTATTACACTAGCTGTTGTCATCAGTAGTTTTATATTCTTCATTGCTTTTGTGCCAGGTGTAAGCTTCTCGCTTCGGGTGTATCAGGTATACACCTCTTGCTTTTTCATGTGAGGTCTTTTTCTTTCGTTTTTCTTCTGTTTCTTTTCTTCTTTGCTTCTTGTGTACTATGCATACACTTTTCTCTTTTTCATGTAAGCTTTTTGCTTCGCGTGTATAAGGTATACATTTCTCGCTTTTTTCCTGTGAGTGTCTCGTTTGTTGTGTATCAGGTATACACTCTTCGCTTCTTCTTCGTGTGAGCTTCCTGTTTCTTGTGTGTAAGGTGTATACTTCTCGCTTTTCCTCGTGTCACATTTACTGTTTTTGCGTGCTGTCTTATTAACTTTACGTTGCTGCTGGCTGGCTTTTGTGCCGGTTTTACCATTTTTCGCTTCTAATGTCACGTTTGCGCTTCATTCTTCTCGTGTCAGATTTATACTTGCTTTTGTGACACTTAGTATTCTTGTTTTTTTTTTTTTTTTTTCCTCTCTGTCCCCATCACACGGTTTGTTTTGCTTTCTTGTGTCAGGATACTTTTGTGCTGCTTGTTGTGCCACTTTACAGGTTCTTTTGTTTGTTTGTTTGTTTGTTTGTTTGCTCTTGTGTCATTTTCTTGCAATTTGCGTTTATGATTTGCATTTCTTACTTTTGCTCTTGTGTCATTGTGAATGTCTCCGTTTTCTGAAGTGTCACATGTAACTCTTTTTCTTTGCTCTTTCCACAGTTTTACTTTATCGCTTGCTCTTGTGTCACTTTTACACTTCTTGCTTTTGTGTGTGACTTGCTTTGTGTGAGGTTTACATTTCTCGCTGATTGTGACAGATTGACTTTTTCGCTTTCGCCCCTGTCAGGTTTATGTTTCTCGCTTGCCGTCCCTGGTGAGGCCCTTTATCATGTTTACACTTCTCGCTTACTCTTGTGATACGTTGACACTTTTTTCGCTTACCCTCGTAGCAGATTTAGATTTCATGCTTGCTTTTCTGCTAGGTTTACATTTCCGCTTGTGTAATATTCATATTTATTGTTTTCTATCACGTCATGTTAAAACCTCTTGCTAACTGTTGTGTCAGTTTGATATTGATTCGCTTACTCCTGTGTCAGATTGACACTCTTCGCTTGCACGTATGCAGTGTTTACTTCTCGGACTCACAGTTGTGTCCAATTTTATTTTTTTGGCTGCTCTTTTGTCAGTCCACAATTTTCTTTTGTTCTTCTATCCTGTTAACTTCTCGCTTGTCTTTGTGTCAGATTGACATTTCAGCCGTGCTCGTGTGTAAAATGGACCTTTGTCTGTGTGTAGTTCAGATAACCTGCTTCGTCTTGCATGAGATTTGCTACGTCATGTTTTGTGTGTGTGTCTGGGGTGGCGCTAATATTTTTCTCTTTTTTTTTTAAGAATTGAAGAAAAACTTTCGCACTTGTAGAAGAACTCACAGCAATAATAATGAAAATGCTTTTGGCTGAAGAAGATATATAATTCCTTACTTTAGGCCTAGTATGTTTTTTTAGATTAAAAAAAAAATCGACCACATAACTGGACTTATTTAGGAATCTTTCTTCTTGATGTCGTTGTTTACTGATGTTATTGTTACTGTGTTTATATTTCATTTGTATGTCTGGCTGGCTGGCTATTTGCTGTCTATTGTTTTTTCTCTTTTTTGATTCACTGTTAGTCTCTTCACATTGTCAAATATTTTGACACAGATATTATTGGATGTGATCGATATCTTCATGTATATATTGAAATATTTGTACATACTCCTGTAGCTTGCACAATGCAACCGTTTTTTTCTTCTCTTTTATCTGTTTCTAAGGGGGAACCCAGATGGATTGGTGATAATGTGATAATGGCACTGTGTGGAGGGTGGGAACATGATGTTAGAGGGGCTGAGGAAGGGAGTGGAGGATGGGGGAACAAAGCCATGATGTGACAAGGGGGTTAGGAGAAGTGCACGTTTAGTGGGACTGATAATCGTTAGTTTTTTTTTTTTCCTTTTTTTCTTTTCAATTTGTGCAAGTTGTAGAAACGCTGTGAAAGTCAACCCGAACAAGAAGCACCTTTCCACTGTGAACGACTAATTATGAATAAAGCTTCTGTTCACCACATTGGTTTTCTGTGTTTCTGAGTTGTCTTGCGTGACGGCAGGGCTGTGCAGCAGACGAAGACGATTGGTCCAATCAGCCAAAGAGCCTTCACCTGAGACCATCGCGTGCAGACACTGGTGATATCTTGTGAGGGCAAAAAGGTCACACTCAGGACAGTCCTGATGATCAGGGATATGTGTTTCTCACATGACAGGATTGTTCGCCCTGGTGGACCTCTGGACCGGTCATGTTGATTGCGGCACATTTTAAATAAATAAATAAATAAATAAATATATATATTATATATATATATATATATATATATATTATGACTGAAAGTAGCGTGCTAGATCATGCCTCAGTTTTATCTATGTACGGTGCCTTTTTTTTTTTAGCCAGTCAGTACTGTTCCCCTCTGTGTGTGCTGCCACACTTACTGCTCGATCTGTTGTGGTCGTAGAACTAGCAGTACTAAAGGGCGCTTACTATGAACATCAGGCTGTAGTTGAGATCACCTTTCAGAGGACGCCATGCGTTGCTGCTGAGTCATTTTGATATGCTCCGTGGAGACTGTTCTTTTCTGACATGGGCAAAACACCGTTCAGTAAATCGCATACTGACGACATTTATTGCTAACTTCTGTCTGAGTGGGGATGAACCTCGTCCTTCCATCAGCCCCTCTCTGTCTGTCTGTCTGTCTGTCTGTCCTTTTGTCTGGTCTGTCTGTCTGTCTGTCTGTCTGTCCGTCTATCTCTCTCTCTCCTCTCTCTCTCTCTCTCTCTCTCTCTCTCTCTTCTCTCTCTCCCCTCCTCACCTCCCTCCCTCTCTGTCTGTCTTCTACCCCCTGTTTCCCCTCCTCCTCC
>JADBJO010012475.1:28749-34689 GCA_016801955.1 Conus betulinus
ACACACACACACACACACACACACACACACACACACCACACACACACACACATACACACACACAACGCACACACGCACACACACACACACACACACACACACACACACACACACACACACACACACACACACACACACACACACACACACACACACACCACACACACACACACACACTTAGAGGGGAAGGTGTGACATTGGCGGCATTTTTATTCACTGAACCAACGTTTTCGGTCCAAAAGATATCACCACAGGGACCTGGAAGATATTGTTCACGCTTTCACTGCGCAGGGAACTGTCTTAACACTGATGTTTTATGTCCTTTTTGTTTCCCATCTTTTGACCACTGACTGTTCCGATGCCTTCATAGCCTTAAACATGAGTAAAAGCATCACTCTGAGACGTTCCAAATTGCAGATCCTTCCGTATGTAAACAAGAACTTCACTTGGAATCAATACTTATGGCGTGTCACAATAGCTTTTTTTGCTTTCACAAAAAGAAAATCATTTTTTTTCCATTTTGTTTTTTATCCATTCATCTTTTGTGCCCAGGAAGAAAATAATAATGGTGACTTGTTAAAGCACGTGAATCACTCATGCAGTATCTGATGCAATACACACAACGACATTCTCAGTTTTCGAAGAATTGAGCGACCGCTGCACAAAGCGGCCAGCATGAATGAAAATGTCAGATCCCACCATTGAAAATCGATTCCATGCTCGACTAGAGAGGCCTTTAGGACGGCAGTCTTGGGAACCATGGATGACGGAAATGTTAAGACTCTTCAGGGAATTCCGGAGTCCAGGCAATCAGAACTGACAGCACTGTGTTGGGCACCAGAGGCAGTGCTCTCTCTCTCTCTCTCTCTCTCTCTCTCTCTCTCTCTCTCTCTGTCTCTCTGTCTCTCTCTCTCGCCTCGACAACCCGGCTGGTGGTCTTAAGAAAAGTGGTATGATCTGAAGGAAATAAGTCGTGATCTTAGGGGAAAACTGTTGTGATTTTTGAATGGGAAACTGTTGTGATTTTAAGGAAAACAGTTTGTATCTTAAGGGAGACAGTTGTGATTTTTTAAGGAAAACAGTTTTGAACATGAGGGATAGCAGCGATGATAACTGTTTCCTCTATTCTCGCCATTTTCTTCAAGTATAACAGTAATTTTCCTGAGGAACAGCGATTGTCGCTTGAGGATGCTGTCATAGCAATTATCCGGCTTGTAAAATTTCCACACTGAGCTTCTTACTCTGTGCCTTGTTGCTGATGTGTGCTGTGTGTGTGTGTGTGTGTGTGTGTGTGTGTGTGTGTGTGTGTGTGTGTGTGTGTGTGTGTGTGTGTGTGTGTGTTTTTTTTTTTTTGTTTTGTTTGTTTTTTTTTTGTTTTCTGTTTTTTGCTGCCTCTCATATTGTGTTCTGAAAACATCGGTAGTGTTTTGAATGAGTTTTGCATCCAACATCCGAGGTGTGTGCATCCAACATGTGTGTGTGTGTGTGTGTGTGTGTGTGTGTGTGTGTGTGTGTGTACGCGATTGTGCGGATGTCCAAGGAGGGAGGGGTGTGGGCGGGGGCTTAAAGCGTGCTCAATATCTATTATATAACAGAGACCAGAGAGAGAGAGAGAGAGAGAGAGAGAGAGAGAGAGAGAGAGCAGGGCAAAACAAAACAAAACAAAAAACAAACAAAGCAAAACAAATAACCTAAGCCGACCTAGAGACAGGAAGTAAAATTCCCGTCAATCAAATCATGCCATCCCCCTATCCCCCCTCCCCCTCCCCCCTCCACTTCCCCCGCTCCCTCTCCCTCCATCCTCCTTGTCACCCCTGCCACCCCCCATCACCACCTCCAGCCCCTCCACCATCCATTCTCCTCCTCCCCCATCTCTCTCTCTCTCTCTCTCTCTCTTCTCTCTCTCTCTCTCTCTCTCTCTCTCTCTCTCTCTCTCCGTCCTCCCACTCTTTTATCATGACACAATAACCGTGCACTCGCACCGTACTACCACTGGAGACACCCCTTCCCCCTCCCACCACCACTAACCACCCCGTCTCCCTCCACCCCCCCACCACCATTCCCTCCACACCTCCCATCCCCCCCCCCCCCCCCCCCCCCCCCCCCCCCCCCCCATTCCTAATCCTGACCCCTGACCTCCGACCCTTCGCTCCAGTCACGAAGCGGCGTGGCAGGATCCGTCACGGCCAATTATCGTGATGATGACGAGATTCTCGCGAGCAATTAAAATGGCGGGGCTGGGCTCGATGAGCGGAACGGCGGAATGGCCTGCCGGGAAGACTGATGACCATCGTGGGAACAGCCTCACCGCCTTAAAAAAAAAAAAAAAAAACTGTGAAGGTTTGGGAGGGGGAGAGAAGGGAGGAGAAGGGGGAGGGGGGGGAAGTGGGGGCTGGTGTAGTAAAGGGAAGAGCGTGGGACGTGAAGGTGGGGGTGGGAGGAGGGGAGGGAAAGAGAGGAGAAGGGAAGCGGAGAAGCGCGCAGGGAGTGGGGGTTGGGATAATGGGGAGGGTTAGGGGATGGAGCAGGGAAGGGCAAAATGCGAAGGGGAAGTAAGGTGTAACGTAGTCAGAAATTTGGAAAAGGGTAAAATGGTTGGAATGGGGAGAGGTGGGAGTCGGGGGGGGGGGGGGGGGGGAGAACGAGGTAGTGGTGGTGGTGGCGAGGTTAGAACAAAAAAAAAGTCAGATCATGAAAGGTCAAATAATCCAGAAAAAAAAAAAAAAAAAAAAAAAAAAAAAAAAAGAAAGAAAGAAAAAAAAGAAAAAAAAAGGCTAATTTATATGCTGACAGAGAAACAAACAAACAAACAACAACAACAACAACAAAAAATCTTGACATAGTAGCTCAACACTGACAACCTTGAAACAACCCACAAAAGCAAATCTGGACATAGTAGCTATAATACTGACAACATAGACACAGAAGACAAAAGCAAATCTGGACATAGCAGCTAAACATACTGACAGCCTAGACGCAGACGACAAAAGCAAATCTGACCATAGCAGCTACAAACACGGACAACCTAGACACAGAAGACAAAAGCAAATCTGGACATAGCACACTAAACAATACTGACAGCCTAGACGCAGACGACAAAAGCAAATCTGGACATAGCTACAAATACTGACAACCTAGACACAGACGACAAAAGCAAATCTGGACATAGCTAACATAGCTAAATACTGACAACCTAGACACAGACGACAAAAGCAAATCTGGACATAGCTAAAATACTGACAACCTAGACACAGACGACAAAAGCAAAAATCTGGACATAGCTAAAATACTGACAACCTAGACACAGACGACAAAAGCAAATCTGGACATAGCTAAAATACTGACAACCTAGACACAGACGACAAAAGCAAATCTGGACATAGCTAAAATACTGACAACCTAGACACAGACGACAAAAGCGAATCTGGACATAGCAGCTACAAATACTGACAAGCTAGACACAGATGACAAAAGCAAAACTGGACATAGCAGCTACAAATACTGACAACTTTAACGTCGATTAAACCGGGCTGTGCACTGATTGTCAGGCATTTCCCTTGATTGTTTACTCGCACTCCCCCATGTAAAAAAAAAAAAAAGGTAAAATGAAATAAAATTCAAAAACATACCAACGCAGCAAAATGTCAACAAAAATGCACGGGAAAATGACACCGCGGGAAGGACAGGATGTTGTTAACTCTGGACAGTGTACATGCATTCTTTACTACAGTCCTCACAACAACAACAACAACAACGATATCAACGACAAGAACAACAAGCTGACATGTCGTAGGTTGTGAAAGAAGACAAAATATAAAACAGTTTTGAGCTGAGACAGGAGAATTGTCGATGGAGGCAGTTAAAAAAAAAAAGACGACAGAAATACGGAAAAGGGTAAAGAAAATGACAGAAAATTTTCACGAAGACAGGGAGGGCTGGCGGAGGGGGGGGTGGGGGTGGGGGCCATATTTGCACTGGGGAGAGAGAGAGAGAGAGAGAGAGAGAGAGAGAGAGAGAGAGACAGACAGACAGACAGACAGACAGACAGACAGACAGACAGAGACGACAGAGACAGAGAGACAGAGAGAGAGAGAATAGAGAATGTGTCATAGCAACAAGTGGAATGGGGTGTACGTTATTATCAAGTTGAAGGAAGCTGACAATATTCGGCAAGTCAAGTTGTCATCTGCCCCCTCCCCTCCCCTCCCTCTCCTCCGCTCTCTCTCCTCTCTCTCTCTCCTCTCTCTCTCTCTCTCTGTCTCTCTTTGTCTCATTCCGTGTGCTTTGTGTGTGTGTACCTGTATGTGCGGATGAGTGTGTGCGTGCTTCCGTGAGCGCGGCGCGCGCGCGCGCGCGCGCGCGCGCGTGTGTGTATGTATACGTGCAGACACACGCGCTTGCTTGCTTGTGTGTGTGTGTGTGTGTGTGTGTGTGTGTGTGTGTGTGTGTGTGTGTGTGTGTGTGTGTGTGTGTGTGTGTGTGTGTACGTGCGCGCACGTGCGCTCGCTTGCTTGCTTGTGTGTGTGTGTGTGTGTGTGTGTGTGTGTGTGTGTGTGTGTGTGTGTGTGTGTGTGTGTGTGTGTGTGTGTGTTGTGTGTGTGTGTGTGCAACTGTGTCTGTGTGGTGTATAAAACGGTATCTGTGTATGTTGTCATGTCTCTGTCTATGTGATTGCGCGGGCAACTGAAAGCTTGAGGACCTACTTGTGGGGTTTCTAAACCCGACCGTGGCCAGCCATCATACATTTAGAGACGAACAACAGGACCGATTTGGGGAAAGGATTAGGACTGTAGGTAGCGGGTACGTATCATTCTGCCCCCCCCCCCCCACATTGTGCCCCCGTCTCAATGTGCCCCCGTCTCAGTGTGCCCCCAAGGTCATCTCATTGTGCTCCCGTCTCAATTTGCCCCCGTCTCAGTGTGCCTCTCCGTATCAGGGGAAAGAGAACACGTACATACCATGCGCGCGCGTGCGCGCGCCCGCACACACACACACACACACACACACACACACACACACACACACACCCCACACACACACACCCACGCCACACACACATACACAGTCATAATGAACGTATTTTTTCGTTAAAACTAGGCTACATATATGCGTTCATTAGGACAGCGAGAGATAGGATCCACATAGACGAGGGCGCAATGAGACGGGTTGCATATTTTTGAGGGCACAATGATGAGACGGGGGCACCAGTGGAGACGGTTGCACATTTTGAGGGCACAATGAGACGGGTTGCACAATTTGAGGGCACAATGAGACGGGGGGTTTGCACATTTTGAGGCACAATGAGAACGGGTTGGCACATTTTGAAGGGCACAAATGAGACGGGTTGCACCTTTGGGGGGGGGGGGGGGGGGGGGGGGGGGGTGGGGGGGGCAAAATGGGGGGGGGGGGGGGGGGGGCAATGACAATGGCCCGGGAGGGGGGGGGGGGGGGGGGGGGGGGGGGAGGGGGTTGCACATTTTGCAATGGGGGCCCAATGAGACGGGTTGCAACATTTTGAGGGCACAATGATACGGTTTCACATTTTGAGGGCACAATGAGTGGGGGGGGCAACATTTGAGGCACAATGGGGGTGGGGTGGGGGGGGGGGGGGGGGGGGGAGTGTGGGGGGGGGGTTGGTGGGGTGGGGGGTGGGGCACGGGGGGCAACAGTGAGACGGGTTGCCACATTTGAGGGCCACAATGAGACGGTGCACATTTTGACGGGGCACAATGAGACGGGTTTGCACATTTGGGTGGGGGGTGGTGGTGGGGGGGGGGCAATGAGACGGGGGCCCCATAGACGGGTTTGCACATTTTGGTTGTTTTTGGGGTGGGGCGGGGGGGGGGGGGGGGGGGGGTTGGTGGGTGCAATGAGACTGGGGCACAATGAAGACGGGTTTGCACATTTTGAGGGCCAATGAGAACGGGTTGCCCCCTTTGG
>JADBJO010012475.1:48064-57887 GCA_016801955.1 Conus betulinus
GTTATTCGTAAACAGCATAACACACAACAACACTGGAACATGAAAAATAACAGACAATATTCGTCACAACACGGCAAATGTGAATGGAACTAGTACCACACGCATCATACATAATAATACGAAAAACAACGAACACCATTGGAATGTAAACAAGAAAAATGTCTTCGTGACTTGCATTACACGTAACAACACTGGCATAACCAAAAATGACTAGAACAGACATTACACGTCACAACACAGCAAATGGAACAGGAATTACACCACAACCCACACAGAATTATTATTCTTCTTATTATAAAAAACTTATATAGCGCCTATCCTCGGCTAGAGACCAAGCTCTAAGCGTTTTACAATCCACACTCGTTTACACAGCGGGCTGCCTACCTGGGTAGTGCCGACTGAAGGGCTGCCAGCTGGTGCTTCATTCAGTCGTTTCCCATGTCATCCAGTTAATATCGTTCAATATTGTTCACTCAATTTTTCTTACTCCTTCATTCTTTCAATGTCACACGCAGGGTGCATGCGATGTATAACATGTTATCCATACCAACGGCCAACCTGGCCAAAAAGAACACCCAAAACAAACAACAAACACAAATAGGATTTAAACTACACATAACAACGGGGGCAGGGACAACAGTAATTATGGCACACACACGCCCGACATAACTATACACGCACAACAAGCACTAATCCCATCCACACCGTAAACCACACCACACATAGCAACACCGCAACCACGACAACAATCGTAAGATGGATAACGCAAATAACAAATAAACATAGTAACACCAACATACCACAATCCACATAACAGCAGACATGAGAAACAATAATAACAACAGACCCCACACATAGCATCACAATAATCAAAACAAATATGATGATCATTACAACACAGCACCACAATAACAACAAGAATAATTGTAACACGCCACAGTAAACAACTTGACGGAATGAAACAACAATACAGCGATCATTACTCATAACAGCACAGGAAAAAAAAATTAATCATTACATACAATGCACATAACAACAAGGGAACAACAAGGGTAACCATAAAATGCACCACGCAAAGCAATTCAACAACAATAACACAACAAAACTCACAAGAGACAGTAGACCTGACAAAGAAGCAACAACAAAAATAGTTATTCCTCACATCTTACATAAAAAAACACAGCAGCAGCAGAAATAGTCATAAGACAGACTACGCAAAAATACAAAAAAAAAAACAAACCAACAAATGAACACACACACACACACACACACACACACACACACACACACACACACACACACACACACACACACACACACATTTCACACGTAATAACACAGTACCAATATTTTTTTTAGAAGAAAAAACACAACCCATAAGAAAGTCAAGAAACAACACAGAAGTCTAAATGAATATGTACATGATTAAATGAATAAATAAATAAATAGATAAATAAGTAAATAAATAAATTCTAAATGGATTATTTTTTTTTTTAATGCAACCCTTACTGCCTACAACAGGTGAAGAACTATTATGCCATTACGCTCAAAAGAGAGAGCAACCACATCAACGATAACAATAATCACAACGATTGCAAATTAACAACATTAACCAATAGTGAACACAACATCTACAAACAAAAAACAATACCTTTGAGCACCAGCCCTTCCCCCCCTCCTCCCCCCCCCCCCCTCCCCTCCTAAAAAAAAAAAGAAGGGAGAGTGAGAAAGAAAAAAAAAGATGTATTCTTGTTTGTTGTGTGTGATCTGTGTTGTAATTTCCGTTAGCCGTATTGGTGTCGTAAGCAGCATCCGTTTGGAGTTATGAGCGTGTGTTTCTTTCATCATGAGAGCAAGAGTTGCCCTACTTGTTTGTTATTTACTGTTACTGTTTACTGTTCACTACCTCACTTAAGACTTCTCTTACAAGCAAAAAGGCATATCTCGGTCGAGAGAAAAATTAAGTGAAGTCATTTGCCTAGACTAGTATTACACACAGTCTGACAAAGTAAGCTGGTTCGTTCAAGAAAATGACCCACTTCTTCCACTGGGAGAGACGCGCATGGTGCTATTCACAAATGGCGCGAATCCAGATGGATCGCCAGTGTTACGTTAGAAATTATTACCATAAAGTAGTATCATGGTACGACGAAGTTTCTCGGCGTTTGTCACATTTCCGAACTGATTTGGAATAAACATTTTGATTACATCATTACAAAAGCCATGAAAAGCTTTAATCTAGTGAAGATAACAAATAAACACAATTCAGAAAAGATAGTACACTTTTAATGCATCTGTCAACATCTAATCGTTCTAGATTATATCACGGCCAAACAGTCTTTTTCAGTGTACACGAGTGCATGTCATAGGAGCAACAGAGTGTAGATTGTAAGGTATAGTAAGACACATAAACTTACTCTTGATGTTCCGTTCCAAGCATTTTCTATTGGAACATTCAAACAAGTGAGTGGATTATTATTTGACGCACAGCAAAATTTGCCATGTGCAAAGTATGTCGTAAGAAGTTCGCTTGTGAGAATGTTGTTTCGGAAGTATCAAAGTTAAAATCTGATTTTCATTTTCCTACACGAACCAAAGACAGGTCTCCCTCGACATCTTTAAGAACCTCCACATCACAACTGCATAAACAAGCAGATACTAATTCGGGGACGAACTTATAAGATGTTCCGCCGAACAAAAGCGACAAACAAATCACATGACAAAAACACGGCGCGTTTCGACCTCTTTGGTTTTCACCAGGCAAGACAAACAACTTTCAAGACAATGAAAACGAAGAACGAACAGTCACTGTTCCCTCAAATTGGACGCAAAATGGACGTGAAATGAAAACGAGGCTGCTGGGAAGGAGACAATGTGCCAGTTACGATAATAATGATCATGACCATTACTATGATTATCATTATCATGACTATTGTTATTGTCACCGCTATCAGTTTGAGTATGAAATTATTCGATTGGTTGCAGGTCTTAAATAGTTGTGTGTGAGGGGATAAAGGGAAATCTTCCTCCAGGCAAATGTAGGTTGACAGGTAGTAGGGGGAGTGTTAGGGGTGGACAGGTTGTATGGCCATAGTGATTTTTAAAATCACATGAGATATATGCAGAAGTAATATCGTATCGGGCCGTATAAGGTAAGAGAAGGAGTGAGATGACGTAGTAAGTTCACGAGGCTAGAGGGGGCCAACCAGCGCCGTTGTTTTTGGGGAGGATCCTGTTTTGTTGCAGAAATCAAATGGTGAAGTTGCTCGTCTGTTGAACTAATTTGCCACTTGCATTTAGGGCGTCTGTCGCCTAACTTTAGCTGCCGAAGCAAGTCCCCAGCGTTTGTGCCGGTATATTATGTAGGCTGATGGTCGGCTAGTGTGATGTGAATGCCCTCGTACCGTCTGGTGCCAACGGTATTCCTGGCAATCAGTGTCTCGGTATGCTGGCTGTAAAGGCAGTTCAGAATGTCGTCGTGTTCAGGTTTCACTGGGCCTATCTTGGGGCTTCACTGAAGTCTTCCCCATCTCTTGGCTTCACCGAAGTGTTCTCCCCGTCTTGACGCTTCACGCTGAAGTCTTCCCCATCTCTGGGATTTAGTGAAGTCTTTCCCCATCTTGAGGGCTTCACTGAAGTCTTCCCCATCTCTTGGCTTCACTGAAGTGTTCCCCATCTTGAGGCTTCACTGAAGTCTTCGCTATCTTGAAGCTTCACTTATGTCTTCCCCATCTCTGGGTGCTTCGCTGAAGTCTCCACCCATCTCTGTACTTCGCCGGGATCTCCGCCATCTCTGTGCTCCGCTGGGGTCTCCGCCCATCTGTGTGCTCCGCTGGGGTCTCCGCCTATCTCTGTGCCACAGACTGTTTTTTTGGCCACAGCAATACTTCAGCCTACTGTGGTCTCCACTCTTCGTCGGAGGTGGCAGCAGTGTGTTGTGTTCTGGAATGTGCATCGATGACGAGACACGGATGTTTCCGGTGTCCAAGCGGTTCTGAATCAGGAGTCGTGGAACTTGACCGCACAACGACATTCGTGTTACGTTGGACATGAGACAATGGCACACTACTGTTGGGTGACATTTACATTGGGTATGATGATGAACGAGAGAGAGAGAGAGAGAGAGAGAGAGAGAGAGAGAGAGAGAGAGAGAGAGAGAGAGAGAGAGAGAGAGATAAGATAGCAAGGATGTGGTGTGAGCGTGAGTAGTTTACATGCAGGGTTATTGAAAGTCCGTGCTTTATCACTGGATTATGCGCTGGTGCAATGAGAAACCAGTGTGATGGATCTACGTGTAAACTAGAGTTAAGGGTGTTAGGTTGGGAGGCGTTTGTGAGAGTATATGTGTTGAGGTTAACCCAAGTGTCGTGTATGTGCAAGTTCTTGTATCAGTGTGTTCTTGTGATTGCGCTTGTCAGTAGAGTAGGATCCGGTGGGAGGGGATTTGATCGTCCGGCTTAGCGACCGTGACAGTTATCATTACTATTTTAAGTGGCATTGTCTCCTGCCCGACAGTATCGCCTCTATTCCACATCCACTTGTCGCCCAAGTTAAGGAGATAAACGGGAAAGTTCGATTCGGAGAGAGAGAGAGAGAGAGAGAGAGAGAGAGAGAGAGAGAGAAAACGTTGCGTGTGCGTGTGATATATCTATCCCTTCATTTAAATCTGGGTAGTACAGTTGTGTTATCTGTTTTGTATCAATTCAGTGACGTCTTCAAATATTGACATTCGAAGTGCAATTCGATGTGCATAAGCCTCCGCTTTTCACGTTTTTTGACATAAATGTATCGTTTGTTTATACGATACTTTTCATTCTTAATTACCGTGCTGCCTTTCCCCCCAGTTGTCTCACCAGATATAACGTCTCTTGGGATATAATTACGTTGTTCTTAGCTTCATTAAAGCAATGAACAACCCTGTCAAAACTGACAATGATCCATTTGCCAGTTGATGAAGTTTTTTTTTTTTTTTTTTTTTTTTTTTTTTTTTTGCTGTCCAACCTCTGCGCCACCTCAGAGGCAGTGCACCCACGCCGCTCATTCCGACACCCGGTCCACAGCCACAGACGGGTCAGTCCCGCCGCAGCCCCGGCACCGGCAATCCACAGGGAGCAGCCAATGTCAAGTCGTCAAGAGACAACCCACCGGAGGAGACACTGCACTGCTGCCGAGTCACTTCGGTGGTATTCAGTGACGCCTGTTCTGATCTACCATACGCAGGACACCACCTACTAAGCCCCCTACTGACGACAATAATTGCTTAGTCGCGGAGCCGGCGTGAGTGAGCTCTCCCTCCGGAGGGCGCCACCACGTCCGTCCAACGACAGCCCCCATGGACTCGCCGATACCGGTGACCCCGACGGAACCAAACCAAGGCCACAGACGCGGAAAGGACATCGAAATTGAGGTCATCATGAGAGCAGGGCATGAAGGGCCACAGAATTTGAGACTTTTTTTATGCTGATCGATGAGAATGAGGATGATTAAGATGATGCTACGGATTTCCATTTCGGTCTGAGACTACATGACAGGGCCGTACTCTACGCTTCCTTTCATAATATATCCCGGCGCCAACCAGGCCCGAGAGATACAGGCACCTGCAGTGTTGGTCAGGAAATTTGAGCAACACTCTCAGAAACGCATCCATTAAGTGGATGAAACTCGACTGTGTGGTCCCAGTCTTCCCAACTGAGTCCGCAGCAAACTCAACTCTGGGTAGGAGCTGGTCGGGGCAGAAAAACCCACATGACTCTGATGGGATTCGAACCCCACGACCTCCCAGCCGGGAGTCTGCGACGCTAACCACTTCGCCACGGCGGCTGGTTTGGTGAAGTATCTTGACGACAAGCGTAACAGATAGCCGAACTGGCGGACAAACAAACAGACAGACAGACAGACAGACAGACTATCTTGGAGACAGAACTCCAAACCATGGCCTACTACGTCGTCTTTCGTCTGCGAGCGAACAGGGCGACAAGAAAAAAAACAAGTCAATCAACAAGGGAAGCAGGAAACGATGATGATGATGAGGTTGATGAACAGAATGTCGATATTGCTGTAGTATTCATGAAGCAGTGCTTTAGAAAAACAACAACCACCACAACAACAACAAAACTGAAATGCATTTCTATAAATTAAAAAGCACGAATCATGAATGATGGGTGTGGGGGGAGGGGTGGGGGGGGGGTGGGAGGGTGTCAGAAAACGTCCATCATGGTAATGGCGCAGCAGTAGCCTTGGAATGGTGATAAATGTTGCAATTGAGAGAGAGAGAGAGAGAGAGAGAGAGAGAGAGAGAGAGAGAGAGAGAGAGAGAGAGAGAGAAGCCGAAGCCGATGGATAAACACAGAGAAGAAAAACCAAATCTATTGAGAGAGAAAAAAAAAATTAGACAAGGAAAGAGAGGCTTAAATAGAGAAACTCGGATTAAAACAAAAAAAAAAACAAACAAAAAAAAAACTTCTTAGATTCTATCATGCTATTTCCCCAGCATGTATGTCCCTCTTCCTCTTTCTTCTCCTCTTCTCCTCCTCCCTCCTCCTCTCCATTCCTTCTTTCTCATTATCGTCATCATTATCATCACAATGTCGTTGCCGTTGTCATTAGTAGTAGTAGTAGTAGTAGTAGTAGTAGTAGTAGTAGTGTTGGTGGTGGTGGTGGTGGTGGTGGTGGTGGTGGTGGTGGTGGTATCGTTATTATAATGACTACAGTTAGCATCACCATAACTGTTACAATTATTGTTATACGATTACACTACCATCATTGTTATCAGTAGTAGTAGTTTGTAGCGGTGGTCGTTTTATTATTATTATTATTCATATTATTATTATTATTATTATCGTTGTTATCATTATTGTTGTTGTTAATATAATAATGATGATAATGATAATATAATGATTGTTATTATTGTTGTTGTTGACATAATAATAATAATAATGATAATATATTAATAGTAATAATAATGCTAATAATAATAATTATCATTCTTGTTATCATTATAACTATTCTTATTTCATTCATTATCATCATTATTACTATTACTGATCTTGTTATTATTATCATTAAGCTTAATATTATCATGATCATTATTATCATTACTATTATCATTACCCGTATTGCCTCCCCTGCAGCCTCAATTCCATTCCGTAGTCTTTTTGCACCCAGGTGGAAGAGTTAGGTGACTGTCAGGTCGTCCGTTGATTTCTTTGTCTTGAATGTCGTTTCTCTTTGTTTGAGGAAGATTTAAACAGGTTGAAAACGCGTTGTGTTTGTCTTGTAATCAATTTGTTCCTTCATTTAGCGGCACGCGGTAATTCTGTCTTGGATCTTATTCCATGTAGGTGATTTGAAAACGGTTTTGTAAGACATTGGTACTATCAGCAACAATACCATCAGCAACAGCAGCAACAACAACAACAATAAGAAAAGAAAAGAAAAGACAAGACAAAGACAAATGTCCGCAATCCCAGTAAGGATTATCACAATTATAAACACGTTTAATAATGCTCGTTCACAGGAAGAAGTTACCGAAATTATTATGTCCAGATTAGAGCTAGTTAATATATGGAGAGAATTGAACCAAGACACTAGACAATATACTTGAAGAAAACCAAAACCATTTCAACAAAGCAGGCTAGATTTGTTTTTTACTGTCTGACACGTTAATCACTTACATAGAAGATGCTGATATTTTTTTTCGGGTATAGAACAGATCACTCTTTGATATACATAAATATTGTTTCCAAAAAGGAAGACAGGCATAAAGGGTTCTGCAAATTTAATTCCTCTCTTTTGAGAGACAAGCAATATGTAAATCTGGTTAATGAAACGATTAAAAGAACTAAAGGACAATATGCATTACTGCCTTAGAATAAAAACTATGTCAGTAAAATGCCGAATGATCAAATTCAGTTTATAGTTTCTGACCAATTATTTCTAGGAACTCTAATTATGGAAATAAGAGCAGAAATTCTAACATTCAGTATTCGCAAAACTAGAAAAAGAAATGAAAAAGAAAAACAAAGATAAATCAATTTGCAGACGACACCCACCTTTACGTTAGAAGGCGATAAAGAAATCATACGAAAAGTTATTTGCAAACCTTTATGAATTTGAGCAAATATCTGGACTCTAATTGAAATATGAAAAAGCGTTTAATGTTTGGCTAGGTACAGAGAAAAATTCCACTAACACATATTTGCCACATTTTAAAATGGAATGGAACCCCTCAAAATTCAAAATTCTAGGGATATGGTTTACGAATAGTCTATCGGATATGACGGAAATTAATGTGAAAGATAAAATCTCGGAAGTCCAAAACCTGTTCAAAATCTGGACAAAAAGGATTATAACACCATTAGGTAGAGGAGCTGTGCTCAAATCATTCGTGCTATCAAAACTGGTGTTCTTATGGCTCCCTTTTACCGAATCCTCCTGATTCCCAATTGCTGTATTACAGACTATGTGCTTCAAATTTGTATGGAACAATAAAAATGATAAAATTAAAAGAAAGTACTCAATACATAATATACAAAAGGGAGGGATAGGTATACCCGATCTGAAAATATATCATCAGCTCTTAAAAATAGCCTGGATAAAGAAAGCGTACATGTACAACCATAAGTGGAAAATAAAAGTACATTCATTATGTCCCGAAATAAGTAATTTTGACGCCTATGGTCCTAACAGATTTGTTGAATGCAATATTCGTAACAAATTTTGGAAAGGGTTTTTTCAATCATATGAAAGGTTCTGCAAACAGGTAGAATTATACGAAAATACAGATTTAGCCACTGAACCTATTTTGTGTATTGAGAAGTTTAAAGTGAGAGAGAAAAACCATTCATTTACAAGAAATGGATGCAGAAAAACATTTTTCTTGTTAAAACATTTACTCGATGATGATGGTAATTTTGTAAGCCGTTACGAACTGTAAAAAAAAATGGGACTTCTGGTCAATTTTCTGAATTGTTTAAGTTTGCGTGCATTCGATCAAAGCTTACGCAGAGAAAAAGAAGATTCAAAGTAGACAGTACATTAGTAAAGTTAAAACTTTAGCACTTCAAAAAAATTGTAGCGTTACCAAGGAACTTGTACTTATTTATGATATTATGGTTGGAAGTCAATGAAGGTTTTAGCATTAGTGCTTTTGTTAAGAGGGAACAGCGTCTTAATATACATATTGACTGGACAGAGGTACTGAAAAGGATTAAGAAAATTAAAGAAACAAAACTAAAAATGGTTCCAAATTAAAATATACCACAGAATTTTGGTAACAAATAGTGTGCTGAAAAGTATGCAAATTATCGATAGTGACAAATGTGGATTTTTGTAATAGAGAGCAAGGCTCCATTAATCATTACCTATGGAAGGAAAACAAAAACCCAATGACATGCTAGACTTTATCATTTTAAGGGGAAAAAAATTTCATTTATAAATGTAGAATTAACAAAAACAAAGCCTAATCTAAAATTTTTTGAAGGAGCTGGACTATCGATTATAAAATGGAAAAAAAATATATGCACTTGATGGAGACGAAACAGCTGCTTGCCAAACAAAAGGGTTACCATGTGGTAAGTTTGCTAGAGGCTTAATGGTTCTGGTACGTAATGTATTTAGCTATACCTAAGTGTATGTGTGTGTGTGTGGGGGGGGGGCCGGGTGGAGGGGGTGCGTGTGTGAATGAATGTTGAAGCGCTCTCGCAGCGCGTACAAAACACACACACACACAACACACACACACACACACACACACACACACACAAACAGCACACACACACACACACACACATCTATATTTTAATGTTCGTCCACGACCTTGGAG
>JADBJO010012476.1:0-20000 GCA_016801955.1 Conus betulinus
ACACACACTGAAATTCTACTCTGCCATTTTAGGCAACAGGCACTTGCATGCACACACACACACACACACACACACACACACACACACACACACACACACACACACACACACACACACACACACACACACACGCACGCACACACACACACACACACACACACACACACACACACACACACACACACACACACACTCAGGGAGGCATTCTCATTACTGATCATTTTCAATGATGTTCCATCAAGATGCCACTTTTCATATCTTTCTAAAAGCAGACCACAGAAAACCATCACTTTGCTTGTTAGTGTTTATACTGATGAACTGGTTTGTGCAAATAATAAGGAATAGGTACATTCTAAGCATGGACTACTGTGTGAATGCTATACTGCTTGGGCCCAGTAGCCTTAATACTGAATGGCTTCACTCACTGCAAACACAAATCAAAGCAACAAATTTGTTGAGGACTTAAACATTCTTTCAACAATTTGGAGAAACAGCTGCCAAGTATTTACTACTTCTGTGCGAATTTGTTAGGATACTTGTCCTTTAAATTACGATCGAACAACATGCATTCTCAAGAATCCAAAATGTAAACCAAGCGTTATAGATCTAACAGTAGTTTCCCCGCATCTAGCAAATTTCTGTGAGTAGAATACATGCGTGTGAATTGATATCCCTCCCCCTTCTGTGTGTCGGTGTGCGCCTATGTGTATCTGTTTGTATGTTTTGTGTGGATTCACAAAATATACTCTTCAAAAAAGTCTGAATGTGTTCACATGAAAATCGACATCAGGTTGGACATTTCTTTTGTCCTCCTCCCCCCCCCCCCCCCCCCCTTTTTTTTTTTTTGAATGGTTCCATACTAGATTATAGTAGAAAAGTAGGCACTTACATAACATCTGGTTTACTGCCGGAAAAATAAATATCTTGCTTTGACAGGGAATTTTCATTTTCTTAGCAGAGAGTTGGCTACTATCCTGTCCAAAATCATTGTAAAAATTTTCACGTAAATAAATACAAGACAGATCATGGCATTTGCTGATTTAAAATCAATTCATAATGCAGGTCCGTTCCCGTATTCATAATGTCGTGTAGAGACCATAGAAATAAAACATATATCTGTACCGTTATATGCATCACAGTCACTTTTGGAGTGAGGCCTATTATTAAGATATGTCCGCAAATGAAAGTGTCAATCGTACAGGAAGAGGAGCAGCTCGATAGGAAGCATTAGATCATAATTTCAGAAACTGTTAATAACCCGAACCAAACCAACAGTGTTTACAGGCAGGCACCTTGGTTTTCTGTCTAAATAGACAAGAAGGTTAACACAGAGGCTGCGTTTACATGTATTTGGATCTGAATTCTGTTTTCCTTTTTATAATGTGTGTGTGGAGAAACACCAAGCGAAGATAACTTATCAATCCAATGTCAAAGAACAATGAAATCATTTCACAAGTCTGGCCTTCACATCTTAACACATGAATCCATTTCTATATCGCAAATGTCTGTTGATGTTTTATATCCTTTCCCAGTCCAAGAGTGTTTGATACACTACCTACAGGTACACACTACACACTACCACAACTTTGATGATTTGATTCCTTGAATCATTGATTAGTCTGTATCAGTCATGTTCTTTTTAACATTGATGATTTTATTATTTTAATTCATTAACCACCCTCTTTAAAGGGTTTCAAACTCATGCATACACACACATGCACTCACACACACACACACACACACACACACACACACACACACACACACACACACACACACATGCACGCACACATACTCTCTCTCTCTCTCTCTCTCTCTCTCTCTCTCTCTCTCTCTCCCCCCCCCCCCCCCCCCCCCCCCTCCATTTTATCATGTGCATGTGCCGTAAATCAATGATGACAGTTGATTTATGTATCGTGCAATGTTTCAAGTGTGTGTGACATGTATCCGACCTGCAAGAATAATAAATGAATTTCTAGAACTCACTGTATTTTATTCATTATTTATATTTGCTTGTTTATCTGGCACACACACACACACACACACACACACACACACACACACACACACACACACACACACACACACACACACACGCACGCACGCACACACACACACACACACACACACACACACACACACACACACACACACACACACACACACACGCACACACACACACACATACACACACACACACACACACACATACTAGAGGATAGAATGGAAAAGAGGCCGCCGACTGTCAGGCCCATTTAATACCGACATGAGTCTGTAACATGCTAACGCATGTATTTTGCTAGGGAGTGATTCAGACAGAGTAAGTATATGATACAATTTTAAGGAACTATGAAAGTTCCAGTCTTTGTTTTTATTTTATCCATTTTGATCGTGAAATTCGGAATCGAAATTATTTTGTAAAAGTGTTTATGTTGGATTGCTGCTAACTGTGGGCAGTATAGTCATCATAGCCTATTTTGTTTTCTAGCTACGCCATTATGGTAGCAGTAGCAAAGTAGACGACGCTGTGACTGGAGGGACAGTCGGGTGAGCTACGGGAGCCATACCCCCCCTGCCAGAAAGATATCGGAAGGAACAGCCAGAGACAGCCAGAGATAGTTGGTATGCTGTCCAAAGGTGCAGAGGCGAAGTCAGAGATCGCCATGGAGTTATGCTCTGGGGAAACCAGCGAAAAGGGTAGGTGGAACATTTGTATGCTGTCCACCATAGACGTTCGTGATTGGATGAAGAGGAATGAAGGTACTGATATTTGTGATGAACTGACCCCAGGAGAAATATAAAGTGAACTATGACCTGTGAACAGACGGAATAATAAACCCCACCAGTGCTGTGTTTGAAAATGGGAGAAGAGGGGTACTGGGTGGAATGAACTTTTAAAACCTGGTGTTTAGCGCCTTGTGATTTGTATGGAGATGGATGCATGTTGTGTAATGGAGTATTGGCTGTATTCATGCATGCATGTGTGAATATTTGTGTGTGAATCAGCAGCCTGACAAGTGGTGACCCAGATTTTGAACTACCCTCCCCTTGGTTGAATGAGTTCCCCACCCATTCTGAAAAAAAAGTTTTGAAATGCCTATGTATTAGTGTGGGAACACTTGATTGATTTCCATTAACACCCATGTTAATTTTCTACCCGTCTCTTTGTGTTTCTGTATTGAAATGATTATTATATAAAGTCCCATACTTTATTACTTTGTTGGATAAATTTTGTACTTTTCTTATTCTTTTGTCTTTTGTTGTATTTATATCTTGTAAAGATTTTGATATAAACCCCTTCTTCTTGATCCCCTTCCATTACTTTATTATTATTATTCTCTTGTTCGGTTATTGAAAGGGTTGAATTATATCCTTTTATTTCTCTTTTTCTTTACTTACCACTTATTATTCAATAGTATTATTTATTTTGGATTTGTTTACTATTGGTACTTTTAGGTGACCAGCCCTCATTATACTTACTCTTATTTTGATCACATTATTTTAACCTATAAACCCCCACTTTAAAATTTGATTATTTGGAAATAATTTTGTTTTAAACTCCTTTCTCTACTTTAATTGATGATTTAATTTTGTTTTGGTTTCTTCTCCACTTATGCTGTGAGCAGTTTTATACCCCCCCCCCCCCCCCCCCCTCTCAAAAGTTCCTCTAGGTAATTTGTAGTGGATTTTTTTTCTTTTTCTATAGTAGTTGAGTGTGTATCCCCGTCGCCAGTTTTACGGGTGGGCATAACCAATAGGGTTGTCCAGAGGGTTTTCTATTTCCTGTCTTACTTTCTCGTACTATTCTGGTTTTTCCGCTCTGTCTACTTTTGCTGTTTTCTAACTTCATTTCTCCCTAGTTACTCTTTACCATAAGCACCTCTCTAGTTTGTACTTTTTACTCATCCTCATATCTTAAGTAGGGTCTTTGATTAGTGAGTGTATTCTTTCCCCCTTTTAGATGTTTGTTGTGTTTTCATTGTTTTAATTGATCATGTTTTAAGTTGCTTTTTTTGGTGTGAAAAGTTTTGGTGGGTGAGTGATCTTCTTTGACTTTATTTCTGACTCTGGTAGGGAATTTTGTTTTTTGTTTTTCGTCCCCTATCCCATAGGCTGCCTAGCTCCAACCACTTTTCGCTTGTCTGTAGCGAAGGGACATGGCGTTGGAGAAGGATACAAGTGCCTTCCGTAGATTTTGAGTTATCTTTCACTTCTATCGTTTGAGTTCAGTTTTCTCCCTCGCTCCAATGCCACGTGATTAGATGCCAGTGATGGTTTATCTTTTCAGTTGTGGTTGTCCGATTAAAGAATTGCAAGTACTGAATGAATGTGGGCGGTGATTGATTATTGATGTGTTTATCTTGATTGTTATCTGGTGTTTATTATTGATTTATTTTAATGTATTACTTGATGCTGACTGATTGATTGTTGCTTGTATTTATTCATTTCTACCGAGTGGGTCATTTTTCAATTGACGGTATTTTCTGCGTTTAGTGTACTTCATTAGTCCATAGTATTTATTGTAAATTGTTTTGAGTAAATGTGGTGAGTGTGAGGAATTTTAATCGGAAAGCTTTAATATCATCGTTGTTTGTTTGTTTGTTTTGAAAAATATTTCATCAAAATGTCTGAATTCGATGTTTATCTGTCTCAGGGTAAGACGCTAGGTCTTGATGGTGCTGACTTAGTGGACTATGTTAAGCAGTCTAATGATCGCGCAGAGCGTGCGAGAGAAAGAGAGAGGGAGAAGGAAAGGGACACTGAAAAGAGAAAGAGAGACAGGAAAAAGAGAAAGAGAGAGAGACAGAGAGAAAGAGAGAGAGAGAAGCGGAAAAAGAGAAAGAGAGACAACATGAAAAGGATATGAAAGCTATGGATTTAGAACTTCAAAGGAAGAAATTGAACTAGAGTTAGCGAAAGTGTCAGCGTCTGGTGTGAGTGATGGTGCTAACCAGCAGGGTTCTAGTGATTTCAAACCGTTTTCCGGACGGACACCATATATACCAAACCTTCCGGTCTTTGATGAGTCAAAAGATGAGATAGACGCATTCCTCTACCCGATTTGAAAACCATGCGACTACGTGTGAATGGCCCAAGGACAAATGGGTATTATATGTCGCGCCTTTATTTAAAGGTAGTGCTCTCACGTTGTACCACCCTTTGGCCGCTAAGGACACTTTGTCTTGGGACGATCTCAAGAGTGAACTACTGAAACGGTACCAGTGCACCGCAGACGGTTTTCGGGAAAAGTTTCGTGCGGTCAGACCGGAAATGGGAGAATCATTTTCCGCCTACCTGATTAGGGTTGCGCACTTTTTGGATTGCTGGATAGAGCTTTCGAAGATTCAGAAAGACTTTGAACCACTTCGCGATCTGTTGCTACGAGAACAGATTTTGCACAGCGTTTCGAAAGATTTGGCTGTCTTTCTGAAAGAGAGCGTCGGTAGCCTGTGCCGAAGAAATGTGCGCACTTGCTGAACAATACAAAACAGCGCATCCGGATAAGACTTTTAGTTGAAAGGCTTCTGACTCGGTCTTTGAGACAAATGTGTGTCACCCATTTCCCTTCGTACCAAAATCCGAATGCAGGTCGAGGATCTTTGAACGCACGTCCTTATCGTGGTCGTGGCACTTACCGAGGTGCTCAAGGTTCGCAAAATTTTCAGTACCGTGCTGACCAGACTGCTTCCTTTACAGGACAGCAGGCTGCTCAGACGGGCGACGGTGCTAACCGTGGTAGAGGCGGTCATCGTCAGTACCGTTCACGGTTGCCGCGCGGACGCGGTCGTGGTCGTGGTCAAGGTAACAACACTAACCTCTCAGAGATTGGGTGTTACCGGTGTCATTGCACGTTTCATTTGGTCCGTGATTGTCCGTACCCAGATGAATCTGCAGGAGTTAGTGTCAATACTAATAACCCTACCCAAACAGAGAGTAAACCTGCACATACTATGGTGTCTCATACAAATACTGAGGGTTTGTTAGTTGAGTCAGGGACAGTCAATGGTTTCCATGCAACTATTCTCAGGGACACAGGTGTGTACTACAGCGGGTGTACGCCGCTCATTTGTGTTGCCAGACCAGTTCACTGGTGAGCAGCAGCAGTGTCGATCGTTCGGTGGTAAGTTTGAGATTTTTCCACTAGCGGTTGTTCAGGTCAGTACTCCTTATTTTGAAGGACAGGTCAGGCTTGTGTGATTGATAATCCAGTCACAGACTTGATCCTGGGTAACTTGCCTGGAGTTGCTTCAGTCAGTTCAGGGACTGGGTTCTTTTATTCCTTGTGGTGTTAGTACTAGGCAACAAGTACTTACTTAAGGACAAACAACCACTAGTGCCATTACCTGTACCGGACTTGGCCATTTTTGATGTCACTCCGACAGAACTGGCTACTATGCAAAGTAAGGACAGTACTTTGACACACCTGTACTCTTCAGTTGTCACTGATTCCACTGACTAATCCTACCTACAAGTTGGTTAATGGTGTTTCGTGTCGTTTTTTTTTCTGATAAAGTGAGGTTGTACGTCAGGTTGTGCTTCCGAAGGATTTGCGTACAGTTGTTCTTCATACTGCGCATGATGCGATTTTCGCTGGTCACTTTGGTGTCACGCGCACGCTTCAGCGTGTTCTTGTCTCGTTCCTTTGGCCTGGAGTTTCTCGTTCTGTCACAGACTATTGTCGGTCTTGTGATGTTTGTCAGAGAACCATTTCCCGTAACAGAGTACCATGTGCGCCTTTGCATAAGATGCCATTGGTCTCTGTTCCGTTTGAGAAAGTGGCTATGGATCTTGTTGGCCCTTTCGAGGTTTCGTCTTCAGGACACAGGTATGTATTGACTCTTGTGGACACAGCTACTCGGTTTCCGGAGGCTGTTCCACTGAAGCACATAGATACTGTGAGTGTGGCTGAGGCTTTGTTGACAATATTTTCGAGGTTTGGTTTACCATCTGAGATACTCACTGATTGTGGACTCAGTTTGTGTCTGATCTGATGAAAGAGATTTACCGTCTTTTATCCATTTCCTCTGTCACTACCACTCCCTATCATCCGCAGTCCAACGGGATGGTGGAGCGGTTTAACGGGACTTTAAAGACGATGTTGAGGAAAGTCTGTCGTGACCGTCCAAAGGATTGGGATAGGTACATTCCTGCAGTACTCTTTGCTTATTGGGAGTTGCCGAATGCCACTTTGGGATTTTCCCCATTTGAACTCCTTTTTGGACATTCTCTTCGTGGTCCACTTTCTATCTTAGCGGATAGATGGTCAGGTTTTCCTGTTTCTTCTGAGGACAGAAATGCATATCAGTATGTACATGACCTTCACAACAGGATATTTGACAGTTTGTTCGCAAGCGCAACAGACAGCGGACACGGACACATACTTACTTACAAGACTTACGCTGACAGGAAAAGTTCTTTTCGTACTCTGAAGGTTGGTGACAAAGTTCTTGTTCTACTGAGTGATGAACAGAATAAACTTAAAGTTGCCTGGAAAGGTCCTTATATGGTTCAAGAGAAATGTTCTCCAGTCAACTACCGCATTGATATGCATGGCAAGAGCAAGGTTTTCCAGTCAACTACCGCATTGATATGCATGGCAAGAGCAAGGTTTTCCACATTAATATGCTCAAGTTGTATGTGGACAGGACAAATGTTGCGATCAGTGTCAGTGTGGATCATTCTGTTTCATCAGGTACTGTGCCAGGATCTTGTCTTTCTGATTTTCTACCTGTAGACTGTGTGTTGTGCTAGTCAGGGTACAGATAGGGTACGTACAGGGAAAAGTGTTATTCCTGTGACACTCCAATCGAGTGTGTCTTCTGTTCAGTCCTGCTGCATTGGTGTTGTGCAGGATACGGAAGGTGATGGTGTTACCTTACCCACTTTGTCAGTCAAAGGTGAGACTTTTCATGATGTCAAGGTGAATCCTGATTTGTCTGATACTAAGCGGACACAGTTGTTAACTGTACTGGAGGAGTTCAGTAATGTACTTATAGATACTCCTGGTAAGGCTGATCAGGTTGAACCTCATTCAATACATGTGACTACAGATGTACCTGTAAGAATCAAACCTTACCCATTACCTTTTGCTAAAAGGGAAATTGTTCAGAGGGAGATTGATATCATGCTACGCTTAGGTGTTATTGAAGCGTCTTCTTCCCCATACAGTTCTCCAGTTGTCCTCGTAGGAAAACCGGATGGTTCTGTTCGTTTTTGTATAGATTATCGGGCTCTGAACAAGGTTACGGTTTTTGATTCTGAACCGATTCCAGATGTTGAGGATTTGCTTTGTCAACTTTCTCATGGTCAGTACTTTGTGAAAGTGGATCTAGCAAAAGGTTACTGGCAGATTCCGATGTTGCCAGAGGATAAGCCTAAGACTGACTTTTTTCAGACTCCTTTTGGTCTATTTCAATGGACTCGCATGCCTTTTGGGTTACAGAATGCTCCGGTGACTTTTGCTCGGATGATGCGTGAGCTGAAGCTGCATGAGTTTTCCGCAGTCAGTTTTTTTGATGACATTCTTTTGGCGGCTAAGTTCTGGCAGCAACTTCTCAGTTCCTTGAGGTTATTGTTAAGTCGTCTGAGATTGTTTGGCTTGACAGCTAGACCTTCAAAGCAGGCAGGATATCAAGAGCTTGAGTTTTTAGGTCATATGATTTCTGTTGGTCATATTTGGCCTGAGGCAAAGAAGGTTGAGAAGATTCTTGCTATTGATCGTCCTAAAAAAAAAAAGCAGGTTCGTTCTTTGCTGGGACTCTTGTCGTACTATCGTCGCTATGTTCCTCATTTCGCTGCTATCACTGCTCCTCTTACAGATTTGACAAAGGGAGATAAGTGTCGTCAGGTAGTTTGGTCTGAGGAATGTCAGAAGAGTTTGGATGAAGTACAGAGGATACTAAATGGTTTTCCTGTTCTGTTACTACCTAACCTCTCTGAGGAGTTCATCCTACGTACTGATGCTAGTAGTAAAGGCATGGGTGCTAGTCTTTTGCAGGACAAGGCAGGAGTTCTTCATCCTTTGCAGTTTGCCAGTAAAAAGTTTTCGCAGGGACAGGAGAAGTATTCCACGATTGAGCGAGAGTGTTTGGCTTTTGTTTGGGGACTGGAAAAGTTTTCCAGATTTCTGGCAGGGAGAACTTTTGTCCTCCAGATGGATCATTGTCGACTTACATTTTTACAAGCGTCGAAGACTAAAAACAACAGACTTTTGCGTTGGGCTCTCAGTATTCAGGAATACAAAAATTTTCAGTGCAGCCTATCGCTGGAAGTTCAAATACTTTTGCTGACTTGCTGTCACGTAAGTGAAAATCTGTTTGTTGTTTTGCTGTATGGTTTTGTATTTTTCTCAAGAACATCATGTGAGAAAAATAGTTTACTGTACTGTTTTCTTTTTCTTATTCTATTGATACATTTTTCAGGATGCTGTTACCTGTTTTGTGTAAGAATAAGAGATGCAACATATTTTGTATAAGGCATTGAAAGCATTGTTTAATTTTTGGATGGATTGTTTTTCTGGCATTGATGTTTTTCAAAATGTAAAGGATTTTGCTTTGTGTGCTTGGAATAATTTGAGGAATTTTATATGGAGTCCATGGCAGATGTTCTTATGGTGCTATAGTTCATTGTGGATTTCCACTGTGACAATTTGTGGGTTTTGCTACTGTCTTATTTTGACATTGTATCATGAGTCTTGGCAGATTTTGTCTTGTCATGCCATTGTATAAGACAATCTATTATGATGGATATGTTTAATGGTGTGATGTTTGGATATTGATGGGTGAATGTAACATGTATTTTTTTTGTGGAGTGTAACGAAGAGTTGACTATTGCAATGGTTTTGGCATGGTCTTAGTTTTGGTCATCCTTAGTGGTAAAATATGAATGTCATACGGCAGTTTTCATTTTGGCTTCTGATGGGTGTCAGTAATTTTTACAACTACTCATTTGGATGACTTGGTTCATGGTTTCTATTTTGACAATGTATTGATGACTTATGATGTTCCTTTGTATGATTCCTTCAATGTATAGGATTGAGGTGTTTCACGTACATAGATCTTTTTGTTGGATTTCTTGGAGCATAACTTCCTGCAAGATTTCTCCTGTAGGATAAATCTTGTCCCCGGGAAGGGGGGTGTCAGGCACATGGAAAGAAAAATTTTAAGCGCCTGTGTAGTTGAAAGGTTAAGCGCGAGCGAAGGGAGTTAAATGTGTGAAAAGGAAACTGCGTAGGATTGTCGTTCTTAAAGGGCAGGTTACTTCCTTTGTTTTGAATGTGAGCTGCGTTAAGAAAAATTGGGTAAAAATCTAAACACACTCGAAGTGAGTGTAGAGAGAGATTTGAGCAACAGCGCTAATAGAATGGAAAAGAGAGCCGCCGCCGACTGTCAGGCCCTTTAATACAGACATGAGTCTGTAACATGCTTACGCATGTATTTTGCTAGGGAATGATTCAGACAAGAGTAAGTATTTGATACAATTTTAAGGAAATATGAAAGTTCCAGTCTTTGTTTTTATGTTATCCATATCGATCGTGAAACTGGGAATCAAAATTATTTTGTAAAAGTGTTTATGTTGGATTGCTGCTAACTGTGTGCAGTATAATCATTATAGCTTATTTTGTTTTCTAGCTACGCCGTTATGGTAGCAGTAGCAAAGTAGACGACGCTGTGACTGGAGGGAGAGTCGGGTGAGCCACGGGAGCCATACCCCCCTTGCCAGAAAGATGTCGGACGGAACAGCCAGAGACAGCAAGAGATAGTTGGTATGCTGTCCAAAGGTGCAGAGGCGAAGTCGGAGATCGCCATAGAGTTATGCTCTGAGGAAACCCAGCGTAAAGGGTAGGTGGAAACATGTATGATGTCCACCATAGACGTTCGTGATGAATGAAGAGAATGAAGGTACCGATGTTTGATGATGAACTGACCCCAGGAGGAATATAAAGTGAACTATGACCTGTGAACAGACGGAATAATAAACCCCACCAGTGCTGTGTATGAAAATGGGAGAAGAGGAGATACTGGGGGGAAATGAACTTTTAAAACCTGGTGTTTAGCGCCTTGTGATGTGTGTGGAGTTGGATGACTGTTGTGTAATGGAGTATTGGCTGTATTTATGCATGCATGTCTAAATATTTATGCGTGAATCAGCTGCCTGACAATCATTGGAAAATGTCAGGCCATCCACTAGCATTGTTATTTGTATTCCATGTTTTGTAGTGTTTTCGGATTCAGTTTGAGACTACAGAATTTAAGAAATATATATCTGACATTTGTAACAACATATATGGATCCATACAAATCTATACACATACACAGATGTTGTCACGTTTACAGAAAGTACGAGGACAAATCTTCTAAGTAGCAGACCTGCTATTGATGAAGGAAGTATCAGTACCATCTGCCCAGGGGTGGACTATTTCCTGACCCAGAACTACACAGACGTCATGTTCCTATGGGTCAATGCCTCACACTGTGGAAACAATGTACCCACAGTTTACAGCACACCAGGGTGTGGTGTACGGGGTGTGTGAGGGTTCCACCTTTTTCTGTAAAATGTGTCCATAAAGCTCATACATGGGGGTCTCCGGGTTCACCTGAAACGCTTAGAATATGAGTGCAGTTCCAGCCAATGGGAAGTACGTATTGGTGATGACAGCAGCAGACAGCCAGTGCTATGGATGCATTGTCAGCTGCATGTCGCATTCGTTTGAAGAAATGATATTTGATGTAAGAAAACATGACTTATGTCTTTCTGCCAAAAATAATCCCATGGTAAGTCTGTCCATTGAAAACATGAAAAAATCTAACTTAAATCGTGCAATACATCACGGAACACTCTGGGTATGTTGTTGTGACAGAACTCGTCACCTTGAAGCATGATTATTCTTGTAGATACTATGATCTGGAAATATCACCAAGATCTGCCTCCTTTTAAGTATTCAACTATCATGGAGACTTTCGAGTCCATACCATTGCATTTCTGTGCAGTTCACTTGCAGACACCAAAGTTAGGTAGGAATGTTTTACAACAGTTTGCACCGGATTTGCCGATCTGGCTCATCTTCTATTTGTATCATTTGCTCGAATTATTTATGGACAAAAATGTAAATGCACTGCTCGGTATATTAAAGCATACTTTTCTGTCATTTCTCAGAGTGATGGACCTCGGAAGTTGCCTGATGGTTTGTTTAACTGTTCTGTTGGTCATTATACTAAATTCCAGGATCACTTACACTGTAATCTAAAAGCAGAGTGTGAAGATGGACGGGATGAAACAGAACACTGTTCTTTTAGCAACTCTGGCTGTCAAGGGTTGGTGGCTTCATGCAACAAATGTTACCTTTTGTTAAAAACGTATTCTAGGACTTTGTCTATATCATATTTGGAACGTGAGTGTCAGGCAAAAAATGCAAGACTCGCTTCAATTAAACCAGAAAGGAAAAGGAAGACTCTCTGAACATCTTTGCAAATTATCATAGTTTTTTTGTTCATGTTGGATTCACAGTAGGATGGCACTCCCAACCTTTAACTTATAGCAGACTTAGTATGTGGTCTGACAACACTGTGGCCTACAATGTGGATCACTTCCGGTTCTACGCAGGTAGTAAGAGTTCTGCAGAGTATGGGCTTAATTCAATGAAACTCGATACTCCACATCTCGGTTTCATGTGTGAATTTATTTTGTGTGAAAGGAAATCAGGAGAAAGTAATGTGTGTCCTCCCTGTGTTTTACTGACTGAATCAGACCCGACTTCATTTATGTTCACAAACACTCGACAAATTTTTATCTGTACGTTCTGATGGCCATTTCTTGCATGGATTCTTGTGTAATCAACACAGTTATTCTGGTAGTGCAGCGACTTTACAGTGCTACGTGTCGGCACACACGGATGTTCCCCATAACACTTCAAAGCGTGATACAGAAGAGGCTGCTAGTGTCATGTTTACATGTGATGATGATGTTGAGAGTGTGCATTTGACTCTCCTGTGTGACTTTAAAGAGGACTGTCCACAAGCCGGTGATGAGTCATTCTGTGAACACCCTCCATGTTCTGGTTTTCTGTGCTTGAGAGGCCAATGCATTCTAGACAGTCAACGTTGTAATGGATTTTCTGATTGTTTTGACGATTCTGAGAGAGGCTGTCAGAAAATCCCGCATTTTCTCATTGCTCCAGGTACACAACACTTGTATATCAACTTAGATGGCACGGGCTACTTCGCTCAGCAGATGATAAGAGATGACGAGCCATGCCCAGAGAGTCATTATCGTTGCACAGCAGAGTGGCTGTACTGTCTCCCTGTCTACACTCGGTGTAATGGATTATCTGACTGTGTTTATGGAGAAGACGAACAAGACTGTGAGAGGGAAAGCTGTCCTGGGTTTTATCAATGTCAAGGTTCCAAAGTGTGTGTTCATGGAGATCATCTATGCGATGGCTGGGGTCAGTGCCCACTGCGGGACGATGAATTCATGTGTGATATGACCTGTCCCAAAGGTTGTCTGTGTCTGGGTCACTCTTTCTTATGTAGCAAAATATTTCTTGCTGAAAAGTATCCTGAACTTCGCTACGTGGAAGCCACAGGCACGGGAATGTTGCTATCGCATTTTGTTTCAAATGTATATTTGATTCGACTGATTCTGTGTAACTGTTCCCTTTTCAATATTTTCACGCATTGAACTTCACAACTTACAACACCTTGATCTTTGCAATAACCACTTAATCAGGCTTCAAGTGGCTGACATTCTCCATTTATCACACCTAAGAACACTGTATTTGGCAAGCAATCCCCTCAGTCAAATCTCAAATCAGCTCGGAAAGCACGTTAATTATGGATTAAGACGTGTGAGTTTATCAAATGCGCATTTCAATGTTGTCAATACCTTATTATCTATATATTTGTATCATGTAAAATGGCTTAATTTGTCCTTTTCTGCCATACGATCATATCATCAACCCCACAGGCTTTAAAAGTGCTCCACAACTGACTGAAGTCGATATGCGAGGGAATCCGGTTAAAGCATTTCCGTTGGATTTCTTGTCAGACGCTGTACACCTGAAAACATTCTTTTCATCAGACTACAGATTTTGCTGTGATAACCTACTTCCTCCTCGTTCAGCCATAGAAAGATGCATAGCTCCTAATACCATACTTACTTCTTGTACAAGTCTTTTTCCATCTGCATTCTATAGATTTTTTCTTTTGGTCAGCGAGTGTGTCTGCCACATTAGGAAATTCAGCGTGCTTTGTGGCTTTAATTGTATTCAGTAAAATGTTTGACCGAAGTTTTGCGAGAGCCTTAGCACACATGCATTTAGCTCATGTGTGCATGGGATGTCACGTGGGCATTAGTATTGTAGCAGACATTATGCTGGATGGAAGGTACATCCAAACAGAAAAAGAATGGACCCAAAGCATCATCTGTAAACTAAGCGGTTTCCTATGCTTTGTGTCCAACAAAGTGTCTGTTTTTATAATTATGCTCGTAACTATTGATCATCTTATAATCCTTTGCTTTCCTGCTAAATCAGTGAGACACGATAAACCATTTAGAGTTACAGCTTGCTCTGTAGCATGGATTGTCGGGGTCATGTTGTCAGTCATACCATTTCTTCCTGGTTTGTCACACTGGGGTCTGCGTGGTCAGTCTGGTCTGTGCCGTCTGGCTCTCTTTACGCGTTATAATAATGTCCAAACCTTTAAGTGGTTTCCTGTTATTTTGATTAACAATTTCGTTTTCTTCTTGATAATAGTAGGGTTTCTTGTCGTGATTCACTGTCGATTACCAAAGTACAGAATCCAGCTTGATTCCAATAAAAGGTCAGTGTATTTTTCAGCCCACGTGGCGACTAAGACTGCAGTTACAAACGCCATTTGTTGGCTAATATTTGGCCTGGTTTTGGCAATGACCTCAGCTGGTGTCACTGTTTTCAACAGCATCTACGAAGCCCTAGTTGTGTTCATGTTACCACTCAACTCTACTCTGTGTCCATTTCTCTTTGTGTGGACTGTGGTAGCAGAGCAACATGGACAATTTCAAGAAGAAAAGGTGCTGAGAATGTTAAAATCACGGAAGCAATTTGTTCCAGCCCAATGAAACTATACTACTACTACTACTACTACTACTACTACTACTACTGCTGCTGCTGCTGCTGCTGCTGCTGCTGCTGCTGCTGCTGATACTGTTTTTCCACAGTTACTACCAGCAGAAATGCTGAAGAACAAGTAGGTTTCTGAGTAGGAGAGAGTATCACTTAACAAATCTTCAACCTTTAACGTTTGGTCTGAGAAGAGCCTTCCATGCTGACAAGATCTAAATAATGGTTCCATTGAACTGAAGAAAGCATACTGCAAAGTCCGAGATGCAGCATGATGAAGACCTGAGAAAGGAGAAAACCCTGAGGAAGGACGTTATAAAACAGCCACCAGCATCTTTTTTTCTGGAAAACAAAACCATTGCCAATTTTCGAGTTGCCAACGACAACTATTGCTCGGCTAGACAGGAGGAGGAAAAGAATGTCCAGCCAGTGAAATGACAGAAGATTCACATCATTCGCTTTTGAAACCGTGGTGAAAAGATCACACTGGTGACAAACAACACCAAAGGCATCAAAAGAGACGTGAAAGCCACTAGAGAAAAAAAAAATCCAGACAAACATTGTGTGCGCATGTACGTGGGCGTGGGCGTGGGTGTGTGTGTGTGTGTGTGTGTGTGTGTGTGTGTGTGCGTGCGTGCGTGCGTGCGTGCGTGCGTGTGTGCATGCATGCATGCTTGCGTGCATGTATGCATGGTGTGTGCATGTGCATGTGTGTGTGTGTGTGTGTGTGTGTGCGTGCGTGCGTGCGTGCGTGTGTGTGTTGTGTGTGTGTGGATATGTGTGTGTGTGCGTGCGTGTGTGTGTGTGTGTGTGTGTGTGTGTGTGTGTGTGTGTGTGTGTGTGTGTGTGTGGATTTAAGTCATCAGTATTCACATTCTTTGACATTATGTCTTGACTTAGGTTAAAATCTGGGTGAGGTCAATATATCTGACGATATAGAAACACACACAAAATTATACTGGCAAGGAGGAGGGACAGGGTAATATGCCTGAGGGAAACAGCATCGTCGCCTGGTATCTATCATCCTGTAAATGTAACAACAGGTGGAAGAAAGAAACGAGCAATGGACAAGACTTGTTTCGAGCAGGAGTTTCGTTTTGTCTCTGTGGTATGGTCAACAAGGCAACACGAATAGAAAGCAGTATCTATCGCTATCAGGCCCTGAATGGGAAAGCTGTTACCTCAGAGTTGATGATGATGTGGTACTTGTTGGTCTGTCACACACACACACACACACACACACACACACACACACACACACACACACACACAGCTTGACACTACGAGTGGGTTTTTGCAGATACCACTTGAGGAACAGACGGCGAAACTGACGACGTTTATTACCCCCTTTGGGAGGTATTTCTATCGTCGCTTACCATTTGGTATATCGTCCTGCACGAGAAATATTTCAGCGCGCAGTGGAGTCCAATTTGCAAGGTCAAAGCTTTGTCCTGTGCTACGTTGATGATATACTAGAGCACAGTGCCAACAAACAAGAGCATGAGAAACATCTTCAGAGGTATTTCACAAACTGAACACCGTAGGCCTCATACTGAACAAAAGAAAGCGTGAGTGTGAGATGCACCGGAAAGAAGTTGAATTCTTAGGCTATCAGATCAGCAAAGAAGGAATAAATCCAGATCCAAAGAAAATCGAAACAATTCTGGGAATTGCCAGAACCGACCAGCACAGCTGAGCTACGTAGGATTTTGGGAATGATCAGCTTCCTCGGAAAGTACATGCCACACCTCTCCAGTGTTCTGCGTCCCATGACTGAACTCATGGAGAAAGACAAAGCCTGGTTCTGGGGGCCACCTCTCAAACCAAGCTTCTGCAGAGGTCAAAGAACTGATCACTTCAGCACCTACCTTGGCATGTTATGATCCTGGCAAGAAAACCATAGTCAGAGCAGATGCAAACCAGTACGGCCTGCGAGCGGTTCTTCTTCAAGTAGACAACTGCAACTGGAAACCAGTGGCACATTGTTCACGCACCCTCAACTCAGCAGAGAGACGATATGCACAAAGAAAAAGAATGTCTCGCTGGAATTTGGGCATGCGAGCGTTTCCATGGCTACTGGTTGGACTTGAACATTTCATCCTGGAAACTGACCATAAGCCCTTGGTACCTTTGATCAACAACAGAGATCTGTCAGAACCTCCTGTGCGATGTCAAAAGATGATTATGTGTATCATGAGATTCAACGTCCAAGCACAGTATATGCCAGGTAAGAACATGTCAGTAGCTGACACACTGCCATGCAGTCCCAGTTCTGAGGGTCAGTCAGATCAGCTAGATGAAGATGTCTACCTGTATGTGGATGAAGTCCGAGAAATATGGCCAACATCAGATGCCTGCTTGGAAAGGCTACAAGCTGAGACACAGAAAGATGTAAATCTCAAGATTGCATTGGAGTACGTACAAAATGGAGTGCCTGAATACAAGTACGATATTCAACTTGCAACCAGAGACAAACTTTGCTATCAGAGGGGAACTGAGCTGCTGGAATGGAATTCTGCTTAAAGGAGACAGACTCACAATTCCATATCAAATGCGAAAAGAAGTCCTGGAAAAAATCCATTTAGGCCATCAGGGCATTGTGAAATGCCGAGAACGCACCAGAGAGTCCGTGTTGTGACCAAAGATCATCAAAGACCTACAGGATCGTATTTCATCATGCAGAGAGTGCCTGGAAAAACAACCACTTCAGCAGCGAGAACTACTTCCACCGTCAACACCACCAGAACGACCATTTCAACGCGTGGGTGTCGACATCTGTCAAGTGAACGGAAATAGCTCTCTAGTCACAATGGACTATTGTTCTCGCTGCATGGACATCGCTTACTTGTCACCAGCAACATCAACTGTTTTCATCAACAAGATGAAAAACTGTTTTGCGCGCCATAGAGTTCCTGAGACTGTAGTGTCAGATAATGGCACACATTTTTCCTCAGCTGCATTACAGAAGCTTTCTGCAGACTGGAAATTTCAGCATGCTACATCCAGCCCATATATATTTCTCACAGTCTAACGGACAGGCTGAATATAGCAAAAGGAATTATCAACCAAGATGACCCACTTTTGGCCCTTGTGTCCTACCACTCCACACAATCCCATCCCTTGGATTTAGTCCAGCAGAATTTGCACTTGGTAGAAAAGTACGCACCACCTTGCTTGTTCTACCAAAGAAGCTTATACCTCACACTGTCAGTCCTAGAACACTGCGACACCGAGACAGTGCTGCGAAAGCAAAGCAGAACAAGTATCATGTCAATCGCTATGGAGTCCAACCACTTCCTGAGCTTGACTCTTGAGATTCAGTTCTATTGAAGAAGAGCAAAATGAAAAAGGATAGAAACATGCCGCGGAAGTAATCCGTCATGTTGTACCCAGATTTTACGTCCTACAGACGGAAGGAGGTCAAGTAAGGCGCAACAGAAGACACTATATTCGGATAACTGCAACAGATTTATGCTAGCAAAAAGAAACATGTAATTTAAATTCTGACTTACATGGTTGATTAATAAGATGAACAAAATAATAGTGCAAGTTATCCCAATCTCCGAAAGAAAGACACTGCACATGTGACAATTCTGGAAATGAAAGAATTGCATTTAACATTTTTCTTTGAATTATCTTCGGGAGATGTTTTGTAATGAATTGAAAGTCCCGTTCAACCTTGACCTTGTGTTTGACAGCACGCATGCGTATATGTTTTTGAAAAAACGGTCGCCTGATTAAAAATCAAGCACAGAGCTTGTTTGACTACATTCAAGTTTTAAAAGCTCTGTTTGTTCTGTGTGCTCTGTGCTGTCATATCTGTTAGGCAATTCGATGTCATAAGCAGCATTCCTTTGGAGTTATGTTTTCTTGTGGGAGCAAGAGTTACCCTACTTATTTGTTGTGTTTATTCTCTACTGTTGCCTGCCTCATTTCGTATTTACTTTTGTCTCAGTTAAATCGAGGTCATTTGTCATTGCTTCCGTGTGTCCTTGTACTTGTCTTTCTATACTCAAGTTTTAAAAGGCTGTGTCAGTCTTGAATAAAAAGTTAATTTACCATTTGTTTTTTTTTTTCTCCAGTTCTTGTTGCTGTGTAGATGTGTTTGGTACAAGGTATATGGGCAAGGTTGGAACATCCTTTTGGGGGGATGCATCCTTGTTTGTTCTGTGTGCTCTGTGCTGTCATATCTGCTAGGCGACTCGGTATCGTAAGCAGCATTCCTTCGGAGTTGTTTCCTTGTGGGAGCAAGAGTTACCCTACTTATTTGTTGTTTATTGTTTACTGATCCCTGCCTCATTTCATATTTACTTTCGTGTCAGTTAAATCGAGGTTATATTTGTCATTGTTTCTGTTCGTCCTTGTACTTGTCTGACTATATTCATGTTTTAAAAGGCTGTGCCAGTCTTGAATAAAAAGTGAATTTATATTTGTTCATTCTCCAGTTCTTGTGGCTATGTTTTCGGTAATATAGCTTATATTTCTTTGCTTGAAATTAGTGAAACAAACAGCTGGTAACATTTTTACTGTTTCTTTGAATATGTAATAAAAACGAGTTGCCAAAGCAGAATACATGATAGCAGTCCCTGGTGCCCAGAATTCACAAACCAGCATGCTTGGTAGCGTGCGTTAGCGTTTTTATCTCTATCTATCTACATATCTATCTATCTATCTATCTATCTATCTATCTATCTATCTATCTATCTATCTGTCTGTCTGTCTATCTATCTGTCTATCATCTATCTATCTATCTATCTATCTATCTATCTATCTATCTATCTATCAGTGTGTGTGTGCGTCTGCGAATGTGCCGCTGAAAATGATGTTTGTCAAATGTAAGAGCGCTGAATGGAACAATGAAGAACAATAAACCGATCCAGTGTGATAAAGCAAATAGTCA
>JADBJO010012476.1:25000-57871 GCA_016801955.1 Conus betulinus
TTTACACAAGAAATTATTTTAAATTTTTCCGTATCGTTTTGTAGCAAGAGCATCCTATACGTTTGACTGCAGAGCCTAGTCGTAGGTAGATAAACTAATCTTAATCAGTGTTTGGTTGATCTGTTAGATGAACGAGGTAGTAGAAAGAAACTCGTGGAGAGCGTGGCAGCAGAGAGTCCTCAGAAGACAAGCCCCCTTCAAGCAAGTGTTTCGGCCCTTATCTCCTGACACTCTAGCGGGGTTGGGCCACACCCTGTTCATGACTCCGGATGTCCCTCTGCTGCCCCGTTTTTCCCATCTTGGGACAAACCATGGCTGGGATTCGAACCCATGCCTCTCTGGACATGCTCATTTTTCACTTAATGACTCGTACACTAACCACTAATCTTAATCAGTATTTGGTTGATCTGATATCAGTTCTTACAAACAGAAGGTATCGTCCACTTTCACCATAAACTGTTGTATTTGATGCATGTAACGGTGCATGCATGATACACTTTACAGCATAAGTGTGATTTTTTCCATGTGCGCGTTGTCCAACAGACCCCACAACTTTAATGCCTATGTCAAAATTGATAGTAACTGAGTATCACACAATTTCCAAACAAACGGCCGTCAGCTGAATTCTTTTTTTTTTCGTTGCTCTCAGTATCTTGATGATCCCTCTCTTTCCCTTCCTATATATTTTGAGTCAGCCTCTGTTCAAGTTTAATTTGGTTATGAAAAAAAACATTTCCTAGACGTGTATTAATATTTGTCACTGCAACTTCTGATCTGTCATAAAACCCCTTTTATGTTGTGATGAATGCCCACCATTTCTAAAAAGCATTATATTTGCTCAGATTCATTGGCAGATGCAATACATCTGATACCTTTTTTCAAATATCTAAGTGGTTCTGCAAACCAGCAGGTGTATCTGCGAAGAGAAACAACATCACCAGCAAAAAACATTAAAAACAACAACTCAGCGGCTTCCCATTATCTAAAATATCGACTGCAATTTCAATATGAAAATTGTAGACAACAGGGGACTGATCAGGCATCTTGTTTCACCTACGTGGACATTAAAATAATCAGAGTAAATACCTTTTTTCGCAAGCACATGCGAGGAGGAGAGAATCATACATTCCTGCGCAGCGATATACCGCCTTCTACTCACAACACTATTCCTTAAAATATTCCACAAGACATTTCTATTCACAGAAGCAACAGCTTTCTAGAAGTCACCAATGGTGGCATACAATTGTGTTTTTTTTAACAAATGTTTTGGTACCAAGGGATACAATGTAAATATATGGTATATTGTGCTGTATCCAGATCGAAACCCATTCGTTTGCTTTATGATACCTTGTTATATGTGGAAAAAGAAAATATTCCGGGAATGCTATATTATCTATTGACTTTGAAAAGGCGTTTGACAGTGTTTCCTGGTCCTTTCTTTTGAAATGTTTACATTTTTTTAACTTTGGTTCGGATATGACACAGTGGATAAAAACCTTTTATTGCAATATAACCACTTGTGTTTCGGTGAACGGTCAGTATTCACCCTGGTTAAGATCGAAAGGGGAGTCAGACAAGGAGATCCGTCTTCGCCTTATTTGTACTTAATATGTGCAGAAATTGTATCACTTTTGATCCGCAAAAATGAAAATATTAAAGGTATCAAAATAAAAGAGAAGGAAAAGTTACTGTCACAGTTTACTGATGAAACAACCTTATATCTTGATGGTTCTGAAAGATCATCAATGAAACCATAAGTGTGCTCACAAAATTCTCACACATCTTGGGTCTAAAAATAAATTTTGATAAAACTCAAATTATCTGGATTGGAAAGTGGGAGAAACTGTGGCATTCAATATATGAGGGACAAAAAATTTGTGTGGGATCCAGGTAACTTTTAATTCTTGGTTTTAAATTTTCTACTAACACAGATAGCATTGTACGTATCAATTATGAAGATAAGCTCTTAGCAATAAGAAGAATTCTAACATCATGGAAAAAACGGCAAATCACCCCTTTCGGCAAAATAACAGTTATCAAGACTTTAGTATTTTCAAAAATTGTCCATCTACTGATCAACCTGCCGGACCCCCCGGATGATTTCATTACATCCTTAGAAAGGGAATTATACAAATGTTTTGGTACCAAGGGATACAATGTAAATATATGGTCTATTGTGTTGTATCCAGATCGAAACCCAGTTTGTTCATCTATTATTTCCTCCTCACTTTTTTGCCCAGCCAGTTAATCTTTTATTAATAATATGAATTTAGATGTTGCTTAAAATACTTGTCAGTGCAACACCTCGGTAATTATCTAGATTTTTACTATCTCCATTTTGTCAAGAGGGATTATTATGCCTCAGGAAGGATTCCTTATTGACCAGCGAGTTAAACAGTGTTACCATGAAATCAATAAGAATTGAAATGGCACATTTGAACATTCCACAAACTACTTCATCTGGTCCAGCTTTTCGCCACATTTGATATGATTTATGCCACTTTTTACTTCATTTCTTGTTATCTCGTTGTTAGACAATCGCTATTCAGTTCATGGATTTTTATTGTTGTCTACCTCCATATATGAGTCACCCAAACTGTTATTTAAACCATAGAATATACTTTTTAAAAAGTGATCATACCACTGCTGTGAGGTTATTTTTCGTCGTGGATAACTGGTTTGATGCTAATCAATCGAACTGTTGGCCAGAATAATCTGGGGTCGTGTGCCGATCTTCTTAACTTGTCTAATTGAATTTCATCTCTCATTTCATTGTTGTTTATTTTCTTCTTTTTTTTAACACGAATTGCTATAAACTATGATCCTTGTTCAATTCTTTTGACTTGGTTCTTTGATATCGTTCCAAGCATTTGCTGAAAACTCATTTCTTTTTACCATACTCACTCTCAAACCAGTCATCATCCCCTTTCTTCTTTTCTTTTCCCCACAGTTCTCGGCACATAACTGGCAGCAATACACAAAGTATTTTTACAAACAACTCTGAGCATGTGTTGATATTAATGTAATTGAATTTTGTGGCTCTTTCAGTACACTGCTAAACAACACACACACACACACACACACACACACACACACACACACACACACACACACACACACACACACACACAGAGAGAGAGAGAGAGAGAGAGAGAGAGAGAGAGAGAGAGAGAGAGAGAGAGAGAGAGAGAGAGAGAGAGAGAGAGAGACAGACAGACTGACAGATAGGCAGGCAAGCAGACAGGCAGACATAGGCTGCAGGCAGAGCGAGAAGTAGACAGGCAGAGACATGTGAACATACAGAAACATGTGCATATTTTCATTCTTAAGATGAGTGCAAAACTCGAATATCTCGTGAAATATATCGAACACGTGAGCATTAGCTTCCAGCCAATTAAGCAAGTCTGCCTCCTTGATTCTTCTTCGCCTTTCTGCCCAGCTGTTGTACGTATACATGAACGGATTGATGGCAGAGTTTAAAGGAAGCACAAATATAGCTAAGGCAACACTGACTTCCACAGGGATTGGAATATCAGTCAATGCCAGCATCCACACAGTCCTATGGGAAACCAGCACATAAAGTCAGTCACAGCAATACTGATAAGCCGTTGGGCAACTGTGATATCCTTTGCTAATTTGGAGGTTTGTTTTCAAAGAGTTGCTCTGTACTGACCAAAAGATGATGGTCTGACCTGAAGAGATGAGCAAGAATAAAGTGAAATTAAAGATGACCAATACACCAACAGAGTAGAATTTTCCTTTAAACTCCTGTCTCGTAACAGGGAGTGGAATGCAGATGCCTGTCTGACTGTAGAACTCCCAATGCTTTGTTAATGGAAAAAGGGAATGCAGCTAAAACCCAGCCAACCAAACAGCAACACAGACAAGCCAACGAAGCTGATGTCTTCTCAAACCGTAGAGTACTGAATGGAAAACGAAGAACGATACGATAAACCGATCTAATGTGATAAGACAAATAATTAGAGCCGACACTTCACTGGACAGCAGAGACAAAAAACCAGCCACATGGCAGCTCACACTGTTCTTCCACATGTCATCATGATGAAGATATTGACCTCGGTACCTCTCGTCAGCAGCTCCAATTATGGTAATATAAAGTCCCATTAGAAAATCAGCCACTGTAAGATTGATGACAAAAATTCGGAAGCCGATTACAGAGGTAATGCTTCTGACAAAAAAAACGTGCACAAAAGCAGAACATGTTACCGCACAGAGACAGACAGGCTGTCAGCCACAAAAAACACACGATACGTCAATGACTGCAATAAATCCTCACACGATGAAACTTCATCTTTGGGCGCAAAACAAAATCTGCTGTCGAAGTCATGAGGCAAAATCTCATCGCAACAGAGTTTATAATTTCCTGTATATATGGAAAACGAATGCTGAAGGTGTGTGAAAATATCAGGAGGAAACACTTTCACCGGGCTGCCGTCCACGTGGAGTTCAGTCAGATGAGGCATGGGGGGGAAAACTGCTGTGAAACGTGTGTATGAACGTGCACGTTAGATTCAGTTTCTCCACGCCACGGAACAGCGAGAATACTTGGGGATCTAGTGTTGTGAGCGTGGTATGTGACAGATCTATGGTTGTGAGTCTGTTCTCCCTGGCTGCAGATGACTGGTCCATAAAGAGGGAAGTCAGAGGGTTTTTAGACAGTGACAATGTTTGTAGATTTTCCAGGTCAAGAAAAGTTGCCAAGTTAACTCGCGTCAGTTGGTTGCCACTGAGGTCAAGGCATTTTAAGTTCGGTAATGCCATGTTAGGTATGTCAGTTACTGAGCACAGGGCAAAAAACAACATAAACAAGATATGCATTGTGGCTGATATCAGACAGTGTCATGCCGGAACCTGTGGCATCCAGGGTAACGGAGCTGAGGGAAAAGCACCACATGGAATGGCCGACCACACTGAAATGTGTGACCTTGACACTGACAACTCAAAGGACAGGTGTGTTCGCACAGTAATTCATCGTCATGCATGGGACAGTGAGACCATCCATCACACAAATGATCACTGTGCAAACATATCCTGGAAGTTCTGCATCGAAACAATCCAGGGCATGTCATGTTCTGACATCTCTGTTCATCCTGGTGGTCAACACAATCGTATATTTCATTGCATCGTGTGTAGAGAGGCAAACAGTCATTGAAGTCACCAGGGCAACGATAGTGGCTATTGGGACAAGACTCATTTGGATTCATTTCAGTTGAGGTAAACTTATCTATGTTATCAAAATTTATAAGCGCTGGCGACGGAACATATGGCATATGTAACCATGTAAATAGGAATCTGCAGTGTACCTCATCTGATTCGTCCCAACAGTTAAATGTGTTTTGACACACACTGTTGTATGGCACGCACTGACCACTGGAACACGTGAATGTGTTCATACAGGGAGAGGGAATACAGAAAGATTCATCACTGTTATCAGGACACTCCATGACAAAGTTACACACCAGGCCATAGGATACCGTGACACGTTGATCGGTGCAGTCAAACAAAGAAATCAATGTGTCTTGACGAAATTCTGGGGCAGTGTTTTTCACGTTGTCAGGAAACGTACAAGATCTATCAGTATGACACAACAAGTCTTTATACAAAGAAGGGTCACAGAGGAAAAACATGTATGTCATATGGCCATCAGGACATGTTACCATAGACTGTCGTCTTATTGGCGTGCGTGACATGGAAATTATCTTTGAATGATATGATTTCCAATGACATGTACTCCTATTAGCTCTCATCATACACAACTCAGTTCCAGGTTTTGGACGTGGAACATTAATCACGGTTACCTGACACCCATTGCTCCAATATATCACTTGAAAACCTGTTGCTATAGTATGATGAAGAACTGTTTTGTCTTCAGTGATAAGGCAGAATCTATACATAGACCACAGGGGCATATCACACACAGAGACACCAATGAAATAGTGCATACTGTTTGTACATGGTGTCAGTCCCAATAGTTGAATCGCATGATTCCAGTCATGCACACTCCTACGAAAGGTCAACGTGCCCCCAACTGAAATGCAATAGTCAATAGCTGATTTGCTGTCGTCTTCTTTCTCAATATTTGTGTATTTGCTCACGAACTTCGAAAACCTCAAGTGACCACCACTCACGCCACCACCACATGAAAGACCATTAAAAACGAGAAACTGTTCAAGCTTGAAAGCGTAGGAATCTGGATTTTTTTTAAAAAACCAGAATAGCAGATATTTTCCTACACACACACACACACAAACTACACACACACACACACACACACATGCACCTACACAAACATGCACACACGCGAAAACAAACGTACACACACATAAACGCACACACGCACAAGTGTGTGGAACACGCGCACGGGCGAGCGCGCGCGCTAGCACACACACACACACACACACACACACACACACACACACACACACAGAGTCACACACACACACACACACACACACACACACACACACACACACACACACACACACACACACACACACACACACACACACACACACACACACACACACACACACACACACACATATATATACATATATATATATATATATATATATATATATATATATATATATATATATATATATATACACACAATATTTGTATATCTGCTCACGAACTCCGAAAACCTTAAGCGAACACCACCACATGAAAAACCATTAAAAAGAGAAACTGTTCAAGCTTGAAAGCGTAGGAATCTGGATTTTTTTTTTTTTTTATACAGAATAGAAGATATTTTCCTACACACACACACACACACACACACACACACACAACACACAAACACACACACATGCACGCACCTACACATACACAAACATGCACACACGCGAAAACAAACGCGTACAAACACACACAAACGTACACATGCACAAGTGTGCGAATCACGCGCACGGGCGAGCGCGCGCAAGCACACACACACACACACACACACACACACACACACACCACACACACACACACACGTACACATAACACACACACACACACACACACACACACACACACACACACACACACACACACACACACACACACACACACACACACACACACACACACACACACACACACAGAGTCACACACACACACACACACACACACACACACACACACACACACACACACACACACACACTCAAACATGCATAACGTGCCCCAGCTAAACCGCAAAGCCACTACCTGATTTGTTGTGATCTGCTTTCTGAGTATTTGTGCATATGAACTTCGAAAATCCCAAGCGACCACCACATGAAAGACTATATATAAAACCAAAAATTGTTCAAGATTGAAAGCGTAGGATCTGGATGTTATTTTTTTCTTTTCTTTTTCTTTTAAACAGAATAGCAGAAATTTTTCTACACACACACACACACACACACACACACACACACACATGCTTTTAAAATGGTATAAATGGGGTGACGTCCGAATGTCTCAAAAATGAGGTGGCACTTTGGGTCGCTCTTTGAGCCATACTATGGAGTGTGTTCATCCCAAAGTTAGTAACGTGCAATGGCGGTGAGCTGTTGAAGATGGCGAACACAAAAGTTTTTTTTCTGTTCTGATATGTTGTAAAAACTGGGGGTGATTGTCAAAGCGGGGTGATACTAAGAATAGTTTTGATCTCACACACTCGTAAATATGAGGTGTGACAAAAATATAACTCATACACACATACAAATGAGGTGACAACATATAACTCATACACACATACAAATGAGGTGACGTACAGATATGGCAAAAATGGAGTGACTGCTGGAGACACTACATCACAGCTAAATGAATTTAAATGAACAGCTTTAGAGTATGCATATGACACTTGTCCAGTCTTCTTTACGTTGCTTTCTTTCACTACTCAGTTATCTCGTTACAATGGGGAAAATGGCTGGAAGGACTGAAGTGATGTTCAAAATTACTATAGAGCTGCCGATATTTTTTTCAAACTGCATTTGCATTTCAGAAACTATTCCAGATATTTCTAATCACATTTCAATGTGTTAAGAAAAGGTCCCATAACCGTTTCCAGCTATAGAGGCAGTCAATTAGACATTCGTTGTGTCTAGGGCACGGTATTGGAAGATGGAGTCCATCCCTCCCCTTCCAGTGCTTTAAACTTCCCCTAGCCGCAGTCAGCTACCCATTTTCACCAGAAGCCGGGGATCCGAACTTGTGACCAGTGAATCTGTTCAATTACAAGTCAAGCGTCTGACCCACTTAGCCACGACGGTTCTTTTCAATGTGCGGCATACCTAAAAATCTATCACAGTTCAATTTAGTAAAGAATGTGTTCGAAATATTTAACTTTTCCATATGAGACTATTTGCCGAGTGCACTGCATGATATCAAAAGGTTAAAGGTCCCATAGCCATGTCCGGCTGCTCGGGCAGGGAATTAACCATTCACCGTGTCTAGGCATGGTATTGGAAGGCGTAGGCCATCCCACCCCTTCCACCAATTTAACCGCCCCCTTAACCGTCAGGTAACCACTTACACGTGGATGGAGTGCGGACGATTGGAAAGTGTCTCTCCCAAGGACAAAAGTTGGGCCAGAAATTTGAATTCGTGAGCAGTGAATCCGTTTTATTACGAGTCAAGCGTCTAACCAACCCAAACGGCGGTTCCATGAGAGCAGCTCCAGTGAATTTGGTATGCAGATAACCTTGCTTAAAGTTAAGATTACCATCACCATTTCCTTCAGAAGAGGTCAATAATGGCCAATGGTATGGATGACATAAGCACATCGCATGCAAGCTTGCAAAGGCAAAAATGGGAGTGGCGCGGTACCATAGTTGTGTACCTTCCCCGGGGAGTGCTGCCCAAATCCAAGCTGAGAAATAATCATATCCTCTAGACTATAAGGTATTCCACCTTCAATAAATCTATTGCAATTTAGCTGACACATAATGCCCTCAGAATCTTTGTGTTCACTTTTCAATATGAACATACTAATAATAAATCTGTACTTTTTTCAGTTGGCATGATGATGGGTTGGGTAATATTGTGTATATTTACAAATGGTTGAACCGATGCACCAGTTAATCATGCGTGATGTTGACTGACACAAGTAAGTCGGGCAAACTGATACCTCTATATTCATTACATGGATTCTATTTTCATCTCTCCAGTAACTGACACCTTAATGATGTGTTTAAGTCACTGCTGAGATAGAGAACAAGACAGGGGATACAGCGGCAGAGAGCCGGAGAGAGGCAGAAGTAGACATAGAGGAGAGTCATCATCATTATTCTCCTTCACTTGTGTCGACCGTGGGAGCCGTTTTCAAGTCACAAATCTCAAAGTCTCAATAGTTAGACACCTGTAGGCGATTCCCTGAATCCACAAATCACAGACATCAGCGATGTTGTTGAAGTAGGAGGTGTGTCGTTGTCCCTTTCTGTTCTTTGCTTCAACTTTCCCCTACAGGGCTGTCGACGTCAAACCTGTCTTTGTGTTTCTGATCCCATGGGCTACATGTTTCAGTTTCTTCTGTTGACCTCTGTCAGCAGTTAGCATTTAACATTCAGTTCTTTTAATATGCTGTAGTTTGCTTTTCTGTCTGTCCATAAGTCGTCTGTAGAACCGCATTTCTACTACATTGGTTTTATTTTCTTCATCCTTTCCGGGTATCCAGGTTTCACAGCTATACGTTAAAACCGGCCAAATCAGAATTTTCAAGATTCTTAGTTTCAAGCCTATGGGAACCCCTTTGTCCTTCCACATGCTGTTTTACTGAACCATTGTTTGTTTTGCCATGCCAATTCTTGTGTTCACGTTTTTGGCAAAGCAGCCATCATTTGACTTTACAGATCTAAGATACTAGAAATGTTGGACACATTTTAAGTTTGTTTATTGGAATCTTTGGTTTTCTTGGCACTCTTTCCCTACATGCATGACTTTTAGTTTTTCCAGCATTCAGTTCAGGTCCTGCCGTGCAAACTGCTGCATCTACATGACAGAGAATTCTTTTTCATGGTTGTGATGTTTCTTGCTGTTCATGCAGAGCTGTCTGTCTATCTCAGGTTGGTGACGTTTCTTCCTCCAATCTTTATTCCCATCTCGAGGAGGGTCAGAGAGCTATAGACATGGAAGCCAAGAGAAAAACATGGAGATGGAAGACAGTGTGGCAGAATCAGAGAGCCAGAGACAATGGGGCAAAGGCACACAGAAACTGTCACAAGAGAAAAAAATGAAATAGCAACAGAGATGATAGACAACCAGAACAGCAGGGACGAAGACGCTCCAAGTGAACAATGCACAAATCAAAAAGTCAGTGCAACGCATAATTAAAATAAAACAAATCTTTTATTCCTTTCACAATCAGAGAAAATAGCATCCTTTATGTCACATCTATGAACAAAATCTGGGCGAAGATATCCCATTACAATGCATATTCCTGATGTTTGGAGAGCTTTCTGTTCTCAAAATTATTCTCCGAACAAAACTATCAAGGGCAAACCAATACCAAAGACTAGCCTTGTCAAAGAAGGTGGGAAAAGGGGAAACAGTTACTTTACAATACAATCCGGACCATTCCTGGACTTGAAAACAAAATGGTAACTCGGGAAACAAAACGCTCCTGGTAAATTCAGATGAAGTTATTGTACTTATGTGAAAACAGGGAAACACCATGCCTAGTAGCATAACGTGAGGTTAACTACTCATTAAGAGTTAAGTTAAAAAAGTACACATGCTAAAGAGATGAGAACACATGAGATAAATTGTGTTCTGATACTTACATTAAATTATAAGTTGCAGTTACTCTATTCTTTAAATACTTCTCTTGGCAAATAAATCACATACATACAGACACATGTTGGCCTAATTTTTTCATACCCCCCCCCCCCACACACACACACACACACACACACACACACACACACACACACACACACACACACACACACTTAACCGTGACGGGTGGGCTATGATTAGCTTGTTTGCACTTTAATTTAACACACACACACACACACACACACACACACACACACACACACACAGATCTATATAGAGAAAAACATGAAAAGAAACATATCCACTGAGTAAGATACATTTCTAAAACTGAACTTAGTAATATCCGTTAACAAGTTTACTGACATACTATTCCCAAGCTTGTTCCAGACTATCTCTGTGTATGCATTTCAAAGAGCAAACACGGAGATCTCAGCAAACTCATCTCAAATAAAATGGGGCGATTTGAGAATGATCATCCCAGATAAATACTCACAACACACTGGCCAGGACTGTGCGGACCAGCCCGTTACTAGGCCTTTCAGTGGCACCCGTGTTCTGTTGCATCCCGGTCTCATGGTGTACAGTGGAACAAACATGACTCATTGCAAACTGACAAAGACAACACTGACCAGTCTGACTCTGTTGTAGGCCTGTCTCATGGTACAGAATGAAGCAAACAGGACTCATTGCAAACTGACAAAGACAACACTGATCAGTCTGACTCTGTTGTAGGCCTGTCTCATGGTACAGAATGAAGCAAACAGGACTCATTGCAAACTGACAAAGACAACACTGACCAGTCTGACTCTGTTGTAGGCCTGTCTCACGGTACAGAATGAAGCGAACATGACTCATTGCAAACTGACAAAGACAACACTGACCAGTCTGACTCTGTTGTAGGCCTGTCTCACGGTACAGAATGAAGCAAACATGACTCATTGCAAACTGACAAAGACAACACTGACCAGTGTGACTCTGTGTAGGCCTGTCTCACGGTACAGAATGAAGCAAAACAGGACTCATTGCAAACTGACAAAGACAACACTGACCAGTCTGACTCTGTTGTAGGCCTGTCTCACGGTACAGAATGAAGCAAACATGACTCATTGCAAACTGACAAAGACAACACTGACCAGTCTGACTCTGTTGTAGGCCTGTCTCTCACAGTACAGAATGAAGCAAACATGACTCATTGCAAACTGACAAAGACAACACTGACCAGTCTGACTCTGTTGTAGGCCTGTCTCATGGTACAGAATGAAGCAAACAGAGTTCATTGCAAACTGACAAAGACAACACTGATCAGTATGTTGCTAATCATGATCCCACTTTCATTCATGTTCTTGTGTCCCTATCTCAGGTAAGAAATGGAACAGTCAGCACATCTGTTCATTTTGTCAGAACTTCGTTATCAAGATGAGTGATCACCTTGAAAGAGTGCATGGCAGAGAGCCTACAGTTGATAGGTTATTGGCAATGAAGACAAGATCGACTGAAAGGCGCAGGGCTTGGGGAAAGCTAATCAGTGAGGGGCTTTTCAGCATAACGTGTTGCATCTCTCAGCCAAAAAAAGGTACAGTGATACCAAAACACAGATCAAAGAGTCGCAGCAAAGTTGATGACCTTGTCCCTTGCTCAGTGTGGAAAGTAATGTACGAGAGGACTTTGCTGGTAAAGCGCATTCAGTGCTGTGTGGCAAAGTTGTGTGGTACTGTAGGTTTTCCTGACAGTCAGAACCAGCTGCTTCACCAAAACACAGGGTACTTTCTGAAAACAAAATTAGGGAAGGTTGAGTCAAGTAACACAATCTAATAGAAAAAAAGAAAACTGACTAACTTTTGATAGTTCATTAGGTTCTTAGACAAGTGGATTTGAGGAAGTGGTGGATAAACACTAGTCAGCACTCCTTTGTTACAACGTTCTGCCCTTGCTCTGATATTCAGCTTATTTCCAGTGATCAAGTGGTGTAATGAGGCTACAGTCACCATCTTGTCAGCCATGTAGTACAGGACTATACCTGGATGAAGCGGAAATAATGAGATGTGTGATCACTATTCCAAGGTATTCCACCTGACTAAACAGTTCTGAACCTAATCTGTTCTGATCATGTATCACATAGTTAATCCATTGAGCAAAAATGCACCATGTAGTCCTGATATTGTGGTACTTCCACATAACACTCTGTTTCTCAAATATCAGCACTCTATAAATAATTCTGATGAATCAATCAGAAAAGAACATAGACTGTCACTACAAATCTACAGGTGAATGTAGGTCATTGCATCACTCTGTAAAAAAAAAAAAAAAACTGTGTAAAAAGTAACACTTGGTTACCATTGTGCTGAAAATGGCAAAATGCAGATTTACTTTTTTATTTTAAAATTTTTTTTTTTTACACATGTTCACCTCATTTTTCAAATCACCCCATTTTATCCAGATTTGGACATGCTGATTAGTGGATCTGCACTTTAAAAAAAAAACAGATGATCCAGATGGAACTGACATAAACCTAAGAGTCTACCGATTGTATAGTGAGAGGTAAATACAAAGTTTCTACATTACAAGGTCAGATGACCATTGATTGATATAAAACGTAAAAATGATTTTCAAGTCTTTCAGACAAATCTTTATAAATTTTTATGATACGCTAACAAATTCATCATAGCATCCTCATTTCAATTAAATAAAGACAATATGAAAAATGATGTTAAAATGTGTTTGAGTGTGCGTGCCATTTGTTTGCTATTGTATTTTAGCTTGTTCCACCTGAAAGAAGACTGAATGTTTACAGACTTTTACACAGCTCTGCCTTCAGCTTCTTGTTTCTACAGGAGCAGGTATAGCAGGAGGTGCATCATGGAGTGCAGGAAAGGATGCAGCACCACGTAGATTAATAGACTGAAGCGTGCTGTCTGTTTTGCAGCACTCATTTCAAGCTTTCGATCTGCAACATGGTTGTGTGATTTACTGGTGAAGAACTGTTCGCTGAACTTTCAGCAGATGAGGCATCAACAGTCAGATACAAATGTTTCAAAAATGATTATATACCTCTGTATAGTAGAATAGAAGCTTTCAAATTTGAAATTCTCAAACCATCCAATGAACTGATTGATTTCATCTCTCATTTCTCAGGCAAACATCCCACAAAACCTTCAAGCATGTAAGGGAATACATATTACCTACCACATGGAAAACATGTCAAGTAGAACCCAAAGAACACAAGGCACATGGAATTATACTAATCAGCACTCCTTTGTAACAACGTTCTGCCTTTGCTCTGATATTCAGCATATTCCTAGTGATCAAGTGGTGTAATGAGGCTACAGTCACCATCTTGTCAGTCCTGTAGCACAGGACTATACCTGGATGGAGCGGAAATAATGAGATGTGATCACTCTTCCAAGGCATTCCACCTGACTAAACTGTTCAGAACCTAAACTATTCTGATCATTTATCACATAGTTAATCCATTGTGCAAAAATGCACCATATAATCCTGTTGTGGCACTTCTATAAAACATTCTGTTTCTCAAATACCAGCACTCAATAAATAAATCTGATGAATTAATCAGATAAGAACATAGACTGTCACTACAAATCTACAGGTGAATGTAGGTCATCGTGTGTCAACTCTCTAAAGAGTTAAAAAAAAATCTGTAAAAAGTAACACTTGGTTACCATGTGTGCTGCTGAAAATGGCAAATGCAGATTTACCTATAAAGACTCCCTTTGATCTAAACATTATTATTTCTGTTTCAAATATCAATATTGAATAATTGTAGGCTGCAGTTTACCTATCTTTATACTTCTGTTGGGAAACAAATCTCATCGACACATTTTCACCTGATTTTTCAAATCACCACATTTTATCAAGATTTGGACATGCTGATTAGCTGATATGCATTTTTAAAAAAACACACAGACGGATGGTCCGGATGTAACTGATATAAACCTAAGAGTCTACTGATAGTATAGTGAGGAGTAAATACAAAAGTACTAGATGGTAAGGTCAGTCGACATTTGTATTGATATTAAAACATGAAAATGACTTTCAAGTCTTTCAGACAGATCTGCATACATTTTTATAGTATGCTAACACATTCATCATAGCATCCTCATCTCGAATAAGAAAATCTGAAAAATGGAGTTGAAATGTGTTGTGTTTGTGTGTGAGTGCCATTTGTTTGCCATTGTATTTGAGCTTGTTCCACCTGAAAGAAGACTGAATGTTTACAAACTTTTACACAGCTCTACCTTCAGCTTCTTGTTCTACAGGAGCAGGTATAGCAGGAGGTGCATCACGGAGTGCAGGAAAGGATGCAGCACCATGTAGATTAACAGACTGAATGTGCTGTCTGTTTTTGCCGCTGCCCTTTCAAGCTTTCGATCTGCAACATAGGTTGTGATTTACTGGTGAAGAACTGCTCATTGAAATTTCAGCAGATGAGGCAATGAATAGATGTAATCTAACCAGCAGTCAGATACAAATGTTTCATAAATGATTATATATCTTTGTATAGTAGAATAGAAGCTATCAAATTTGAAATTGTCAAACCATCCAATGTACTGATTAATTTCATCTCTCATTTCTCAGGCATACACCCCAGAAAGCCTGGAAGCAATTCAGCGAATACATACCCTTGCTCTGATTTTCAGCACATTTCTAGTGATTAAATGGTGTCACCATCTTGTCAGCCTTGTAGTGCAGGACTATACCTGGATGAAGCGAAAATAATGAAAAGTGATCACTATTCCATGGTATCCCACCTGACTAAACAATTCTGAACCTAAACTATTCTGATCATGTATCGCATAATTAATCCATTGTGCAAACATGCACCATGTAATCCTGATGTTATGGTACTTCCACATAACACTCTGTTTCTCAAACACCAGCATTCCATAAATAAATCTGATGAATTAATCAGAAAAAAAAACATAATTATATTGTCACTACAAATCTACAGGTGAATATAGGTCATTATGTATAACTCTGTAAGAAGTAAAAAAAAAAAAAAAAAAAAAACACCAACTCTGTAAAAAGTAACATTTGGTTACTGTTGCACTGATAATGGTAAAATGCAGATTTACCCATAAAAACTCACTTTGATCTAAACATTATTATTTCTGTTCAAAATATCAATATTGAATAATGGCTGACTGCCGTTTACCCATCTTTAAACTTCTATTGACAAACAAATCTCAGACACCCTTTCACCTCATTTTTCAAATCACCCCCATTTTATCAAGATTTGGCCATCCTCATCTCAATTCAGTAAGATAATCTGAAAAATGGAGTTGAATCTGTTTGTATGAGTGCCGTTTGTTTACCATTGCATTTTAGTCTGTTCCATCTGAAAGAAGACAGATTCTTTACAGACTATAGAAAATGGAACAATTTTTGTTATTTTTTCGCTTTTTACCAACAAGGCAACAGATTAAACATTTTTCTTATATTTCAGTCAAAGGCATCCATCATCTTTCAACGTTCTACTTCGCCAGTGTTGATGGAACGCTTTGTAGTGTGTGACTTTATGACAACACCGCATTTGTACCTGGGCTTTGTATATTCCAAGTTACTGCAATTTAGTTCATAAGAAATGCTGAACAGTTATTTGACTAACATTGTTTAGCATTGAATTACTGTCTCCTACCCTTTCTTAAACTCAACTTAAAATCTGAAACAAAAGTGGAGACAGGTAGTTATGGCAGATATTATATATGCTATCTAATTCTTTGTGGCAGAGATTTCACACATCAGAAAGCCAGAGGGCAAGTGTGTGTGAACTTGACAAGCCAGACTTTCAGCTACTTAACTACAGACGAGGTTCTGTTTGTCCTAAAATCTGGGACCCTGTCTACCCTGGGCATGCCTGGTAGTGAAGAAACACCACAGCAATTGAGCAGCAGGTCTCCATAAAAGTGAATCAGTCACTAGCAACAAGAGAGACATCAACTATCCTCTCCAACATCAGTTAAGTTCAGATATTCCAAGTATACTCCAACTCAGCTCAACCAGAACTTTCCCTCTCTTAATGATGAAATGGTGGGAACCAAAACTCATCTGGAACTGTCTGAAATCGAATTAAATATTTCACTCTTGTAGAAACAAGTACAGTTGATATGTGAAAGTGCACTTCACTTTTGTTAGTTCTTTGTTGTTCATTCAGTATTGAATGTTTGAACTTCTCTCTACTTCTGTGTCTCTTAGAGCTACAAGTACCTCTAAGAGCACAAGCCTAAGGAAACTTATTACTGAGCCATTCTTGAGTAGTATTAACACAACAGCCCAGAGAAATACAAAAATTTCTTTCAATGACTAGTACCGGAAAGTTGCTCCTTCCATAACTAGTAAGACAGAGGGTGGAGGTAAAAATTCAACATAACTGTAATAGAAAAAAACATTCTAAGTCCTTCCCCTAGAGGACACACTGATCCATCCCCATCTCTTGTCACATCGTGAAATAGTTCTCTGCCATACTCAACCCATTTTGATAGAGTATCTTCCATCTCTGTTAAAGTTTCACCCTCTCTTTACTGTTTATAATTTGAATTTTTCCGAGAACATTTGTTAATGTCATTTTTTGTTTATTTGCTGAAACATATCTTTTGTTTATCTCTGAAGATTTGCCCCTGTCATTTTTGAGCATTCTTGTGGCCATACTTTATCATTATGTTTTATTTTTGTTCTTGTTTCTTTTATCAGCCTTTTGTAATTTTTTATCTCTGTTCTCATATGCTTGGCCTTTTCGCTTTGGCTAGCTGGAAAACTTCATCAATAATTCTTGTGTATGACAATGGGAAGGACAGGCCTCAAAAGTTACTGGGGAGAGGTGTCAGGGAATGTTGAACACGGATATGATGACGGCACATATGTGCCTGACTGTAGCAGTAGGAAGCAGCACTGCCGACACTCCTTAAAAACAAAGCTCCCCAAACGGAAATAGAAAACAAAAAGGAAAAAAAAGACATCATCATAGGAACTTGGAACATGAGAGAACAATGGATGAATTAGGCAAATCAGATTTATTATTGTAAGAATTAGAGGAACCAATTAAGCATTACAGGCTTGTGTGAGACACAATAAAATGACAAAGACCTATTTACCAAAGCAGATTATACAGTAGTTTTTTTAGTGGAAATGAAGAAGGTGACTTAAATGTAGTAGCAATCTTTTTAGACAGAACAGCATGCAGCATGTCTAAAACGCCACAGTGTCAACGGTGACTGGATAGTTGTAGCAAGACTGAACACGAAGCCAGCTCCATTAAATGTCATTAAAGTCTATGCCCCCACATCCAAAAGCACAACCAACAAAATCAAGAAGTTCTAAAATGACCTACAAACAATAAAAGATAAGATACCCAGTCTGGAAATCTGCATAATAATGGGGGAGCTAAACGCAAAAGTAGGTGAAAATGAAGACAGGGAATGTGATAGAAGACCTCATGGATTGGGAATCAGAAACGATCAGGGCAGTATGATTGCAACTTTCTGTCAAGCCAACAGTCGTCCCATAATCATAACCACCTTCTTCAAACAACCAAACAGAAGAAAATATACATGACATCACCAGCTGATGGAAACAGACATCAAACTGATTACATTATGACAGACCAGAAATGGAAAACGTCAGTGATAAATGCAAATTCCTGGCCAGGAGTGGACTGTGAGACAGACCAGGTAAACTGTAAAATGTAACTGCAACACTAGGAACAAAAGTATACAAACAACATAAAGCAAAGAAGCAAATCAGATACAATCTAAACCAAAAGATTCTGAAATCAAAGCTGAATACCAAGCTGAGCCAAACAGCCATCTCTCTCAGTCTCTGCTCGCTTAGAAGAATGGACGGCAAATGCAACTTTGCCAAATGACTTATGGGAGGACATGAAAACAAGTATATACTGAAACTGCAGAGTCAAAACTAGGAAGGCGGATAAACGAAAAACACCACCAAAGGTATGCACTCAAGCTGAAAGTGAACTGCGATAAAACACAGAAGAAGATAGCTAGATATACACCAACAATTTAGGGTGATATTTAACAAGAAAGGGAAAGTCTTTGTTAATATAACACATCCATGTTCAATAGCTTGGAGTCAAGGCGCAAAAGTAAAAAAAAAAAAAACAGGTAAACTTGCCTGTGGCTGCTTTGCACCATAAGCAGTCCTCTAGTCAGGGGAACGTTCTTCAGTTCAGTCAAGGTCTGGAAAAAAAAACAGTTATATGGAAAAGTATACCAATGATTTCACATTTCATCATCATAACACTGAACTGGAGTACTCTCAAAGCACAAGGAGGGATTGTTGCCATCATAGTAGTAGTAGGAGTAGTAATAATAGCAGTAACAGCAGCAGCAGCAGTAGCAGTTGCACTTCTATGAGAGCAGAAGCAGGAGTATTAGTGATAGTGGTGGTAATAGAAGTGGTAGTAGAAGTAGTACTAATAGTAATAGTAGTGGCAGACCTTGTACCCCAAAATCAACAATGTGATAGTGACAATTTTCTTTTTATAGGTCTGGTAAGTTAGTGAGTCATACACACAAAACATGTGGCATCATGAACATTGTGACCTTTCAAAATATAAGGTCAGACTAGCCATAACGAGGTTGCAGAATGTCTTGTAAGGGTAGAATACCAGTTCTATGAAAAAGTTCATGAGACAGTTGAGCATGACACACAAGCACTGGCCAACTTTACTATCACATATCATTCAATTCGAATCTGTGCAAGGTCATTTCTAAGAAATAAACAAGAAGTCCAAACACTGAATCAAGAACAGAAATAATGAATGTATTGAGTCATAATCAACAGGTTTTGTTTCCTTTTTCCTGTCATTATTTTCCTCAAACATGATTATACACTATTGGTCAAGATCACGGTTTGGAACAGTTGTCTACTATTAGGCAGGAACCTCTAATTCTGGCTAATACCCAACAGTAGTTGTGGTGTACAAAAACTAGTAATTCATCTCAGCTGCTGGGAATGTTACGCTGATGTGATCGCATCGTATGTTTGTATGAACTCTGCTCACTGACACGCCTGTTTGTTGATGACACAGCTGTCTACCATTTGAAGGCCTCTTAAACTGACCAAAGCTTACCTCAGGAAGACCTCAAGAAGTTAGAAGCATGGGAGCAGAGCTGGGACATGACATTCCATCCTGGAAAATGTACTACTCTCCCAGTTACAAAATCATCTTCTCCTGCAAAATCCGACTACACCCTCCACAACCATATTCTAGAAACTGTGTCTCTACCTCCATGTAACTAGGTGTTACCATCACAAGTGACCTAAGCTGGGACCAGCACATCAACGCCATCTGTGCTAAAGCCAAACAAGACCCTCAGCTTCCTTAGAAGAAACCTGAAGATCCCAGCAGTGCGTCTCAAAGAAACAGCCTATAAGACTTTCGTCAGACCGGTCTTGGAGTACACGTGCACCATATGGGACCCGCATACCCAAGTCAACATCAATAAGATTGAAGCTGTCCAGAGACGAGCAGCACGGTTTGTGGTCAACTGGTACCACAACAGATCTAGTGTCACCGCGATGATCGACAAACTGCAATGGCCGACTCTACAGCACAGACACGAGTAGCTAGGCATGTCATGCCTCGGAAAATAATGGACGGAGAGGCGATCGTCGACAAAAGCTACATGGTGCCAGCCCCTCCCAGACAAAGATGAAAGCACTCCCGCCATCTCAACCAGATTCAGTGTAAAACCCAATGTCGACAAGCTTCCTTCTTCCCCAGAACGATACGTGACTGGAACAACCTGCCTGAAACTGCTGTGGCAGCGGACACCTTGGACATCTTTAAGTCTAGGGTGCCCCCCAGTCAGTAGTTAGTTAGATAACAGGTCCCTTCCCCCCTCCCCCTCCCCACTCTTACCCAATAGCTTTTTTTGTTGTTTCTTAATTTATTTTGGGGGGCCCTGCTGTCTTAGATCAGCAAGGGACTGGCTAGCTCAGAAGGGCGAAAAGTGAAGTAACAGTAGCCTGCAGGAGAACCCACTTAGACCAGGAGTAGGTTTTTATCCTCACTTTTAGGTCTATCGCTTTCTATAATTTGTTTTTCTTTCATCGCAATCCCCACAAAACGGCGTAAAAATCACTTGGATGATTGTGGCCATTTATGCAGTAAAAGTACAAGTTTAAAGGTAAAGAGATCAATCAAGAAAAGGTAGTAGACCCTAAGCCCTTATTGCAAACCCTGGATCATTTGTAGTTTACCAAAGAACTAATCCTAGATCTAGAAATCAGATGCCTTCTGAGATCTGGTTACAGTTAAGCAGCCTCACCTGGCTTTGACTACAACCTCTGTCATTCTACACAGAATGAAGATTTTTAAAGATGTAAAGAGTAAAGAAAGACCAGCTAAAAAGATACAATATTACCTATAAATGTTCCTTAATTGTCATCCAAAACATACCCTTTCCTTGGATTGAAGAGGCTTCGCCATGTTGACCTGCAGTTCAGAGGTAGCACCACCTACCTCCCTATTCTTTACCCAAATGTTTTAATGTATGCCTTGTTTGTACATTTACTCATTTAATCTCCATTGTACCCCCCCCCCCCCCCCCCCTAAGTTTTTTTTTTTTTTAATAGGAATGTGTGTGTTTGTGTGGTTGTGTGTGTGCGTATTGGCGTGTGTATGTGTGTGTGTGGTTTGTGTGTGTGTGTGTGTGTGGTTGTGCCCGCGCACAGAGTTTTTTTTTGTGTTTTTTTTTCATGTGAGTGGGAGTGGGGGGGGGGGGGGGGGGGCCGAGCCCTGCAGCTCCTAGCTGCGTCTAGCTAAGGGTTTTTTTTTTTCTCGGGGTTCTCCTGTTTTCCCTCTCACCCCTTGGTGCTGACCCTAGGGTCAGACTTGGGTCGGGTGCTTTAGGCGGCTGACCCCCTTCTCCCCCCCCCCCCCCCCCCCCTCCTGTCCCCTTGTCATTCACATTGCTTTTGGTGAATATTGTATTTCATTTATTGTGTTCTCTCTTTTTCATTTCTTTCATATGCAACACACCCACTACACACACAATCACACCCCCCCTCACTTTCCTTCCCTCCCTGTCCTCTTCTCTCTCTCACTCTCCACTCTTCCTCTACTTTCTTTCTTTCTCTCTCTCTCTCTCTCTCTCTCTCTCTCTCTCTCTCTCTCCCTCTCTCTCTTTCCCCCTCTCTCTCTCTCTCTCTCTCTCTCTCTCTCTCTCTCTCTCTTCCTCCTTTTCCTCCTCGCTTCACTCTACCCTCTGTCCTCGTGCCATCTTCCTCGAACACAACTCACCCTTTATCTCACTGTCCCTCTTTCAACTTCATTCACCACTTTGGCTTCACAAGGGGACAGACGAAGAGTGATCCACTGGTCCTCCAGGTTGGGGGTTGGGCACAGGGCTAACAACTCTGTCCCGTAAAGAAAATCTCTTGTTACGGAAACAGCAACAAAGGAACCCAAACTCGGGTGTGATGGGCTTCCAGAGTCATCGGAAGATACTCGTATGAATGACAGTGGTGAAAGCCGAAAGGAAGCCACTGACAGGAAGATGGAAAGTACTGAACACAAATGCAAAACCAGGATTGGATTGGAATGTGAGAACGATGTATGACACAGGAAAACTAGCACAGGTTACAGCAGAGATGAGACGATACAAACTACACATCCTTGGGATAGGTGAAAGTAGGTGGACAGGTTCTGGAAGACTAAAAACTAGCACAGGTGAGACAGTGCTATACTCAGGTAGGGGATGACGACCAACACTTTCAAGGAGTAGCCATGATCCTAAAGAAAGGAGTAGAGAAAACAGTTTGATAGAGTGGAAACCTGTCAATAGCAGAATCATCAAGATCAGGATGAAGGGGAAACAGATCAACACTACTATCATCCAGTGTTATGCCCCCACAAATGACAGCGACGAACAAGACAAAGATGAATTCTACGAGCAGCTACAAGCTGAATTAGAAATATTCCAAGGCACGATTTAAAAATTGTCATGGGAGACATGAATGCGAAGGTAGGAAGTGACAACACCAACTACGATAGAGCCATGGGAAAAGAGGGCTGTGGCATCATGAATGCAAATGGTGAGAGGCTGCTAGAACTATGTACCACCTACAATCTTGTTATTGGAGGGACCCTCTTTCCACACAGAGACATCCATAAGCTGACATGGCATTCCCCTAATGGAAGGGACAGAAATCAAATTGATCATCTAATGATAAATGGGACTTGGAGACGCTCACTCCATGATGTCAGGGTGAACCGGGGAGCAGATGTTGGCAGCGATCACCACCTTGTGGTAGCAGTACTGAAAGTGAAACTCAGGAAAACAGGAATCAGGAAAACGGGAAGGCAACGGTTTGACACAGAAAAGTTGAAAGACCCCACAGTAAAGAATACTTTTGTTCTGCAGCTGAAGAACAGATTTCAAGCACTGGCAGATCTAGATCACCACACACACAGCCAGATTCGGATGAAGTCAACACCAAATGGGAACATGTAAAGACAGCTTACCTGAAAACCAGTGAGACCTGTCTCAGAACACAACAACAGAAAAAGAAAGAATGGATAACAGCAAACACATGGGAGCTCATTGAAAAAACGCAGAGCCCTGAAGGTGCAGAAGATGGAGGCAAAATCTAAACGATTGAAGGAAAAGTATGAACAGCTGTACCAGGAAACAAATGAAGCTGTGAAGAAGAAATCAAGGGCTGACAAACGTGAATTCATGGAATCCCTTGCAGATGAAGCAGAAGATGCAGCCAACAAAGGAGAGAACAAGGAAAGGTATATAAGATCACCAAGATAATCTGCGGCAAATATCGTGGAACAACAGATACACCGATCATGGACAAACAGGGGCGACTGCTAACAACAGAAGCAGAGCAGAAACTCGATGGGCAGAACATTTCAGTGAGACACTGAATAGACCACCACCTCTTAGAGAAGCCGACATTCCAGTTGCGGAAGATGACCTTGACATCAATGCTGAACCACCAACAAAAGAAGAAATCGTGACTGCCATTAAAGCTCTAAAAAAAACGGAAAAGCCCCTGGACAAGACAACCTCAGTGCTGAAGTGTTCAAAGCAGATCCAGATCTTGCGGCCCAAATACTTCTGCCACTCTTTATAACTATATGGGAAGAAAAGAAGATACCAAATGATTGGTCCGAGGGAATAATTGTGAAGATCCCCAAGAAAGGAACACTTAAAGATTGCAACAAACTGGCGGAATCACCCTCCTGTCAATTCCAAGTAAGATCCTTGCAAAGATCATCATTCAGCGAATATCAGATGCAGTGGATAAACAACTGAGAAAAGAACAAGCAGGATTTCGAAAAGGAAGAGGATGCACTGACCAGATATTTGTACTGCGTAACATAATTGAGCAGTGCACAGAGTGGCAGAGACAACTGTACATCAACTTTGTGGATTTTGAGAAAGCCTTTGATAGCATCCACAGAGACAGCTTATGGCGCATACTACGAATGTATGGGATACCGCAGCAGATAGTCCTTCTCATCAAAAGCTTCTATGACAACTTCACATGCAGAGTCGGAAACAGTGACCACAGTTTTGAAGTGAAAACAGGAGTGAGACAAGGCTGTGTGATGTCAGCAATGCTCTTTAATCTTGCCATAGATTGGGTGATGCGTCGAACAACTGAAGACCAGACAAGAGGCATACGATGGACACTCTTCTCAGCCTTAGAAGACCTTGACTTTGCTGATGATCTGGCATTGGTCTCCCACACTCACCAACACATGCAGGAAAAGACATCCCGCCTCAGCAGCTTTGCACAACAGATGGACTAAAGATCAGTCAAAGAAAAACAGAGGTAATGACCTTGAATGTCCCAAACCCCTCATCAATTCAAGTGAATGGAGAAACCCTCCCTACAACTGAGAATTTCACCTACCTGGGCAGCATTGTCAGACACGACGGAGGAGCAGGCAATGACATCAAGAACCGTCTAAACAAAGCCAGAAATGCTTTCAGAATGCTAAGCAATGTATGGAGGTCCCAACAATACAGCATCAAAACCAAGCTCAAACTATATCAGAGCTGCATTATTTCTACCCTTCTGTATGGCTCAGAATGCTGGAGAATGACAGAGAGTGACCTAAATAAGCTATCAGTCTTCCACACAAAGAACCTTAGAAGAATATTAAGAATTTTCTGGCCAAAAATACATCTCAAATGAAGAACTACTCTCCCAATGCCATCAAGAAAGCATGAAAACAATTCTCAGGAAAAAGCGATGGAGGTGGATAGGGCACATACTTAGGAAAGAGCCAGACAACATCACTCGTGTCGCCCTCCATTGGACGCCTGAAGGAAGGAGGAAGAGGGGGAGACCAAAAAAACACCTGGCGGCGAACTGTAGAGGGAGAGCTGAAGACCCTGAACCACACATGGGGTACCATCCAGAGGTTGGCCCAGAACAGACGAGAGAATGGAGGACCTTTGTTGCTGCCCTACATGCCACTGGGCCACACATACAGAGAGAGAGAGAGAAAGAGAGAGAGAGAGAGAAGAGAGAGAGAGAGAGAGAGAGAGAGAGAGAGAGAGAGAGAGAGAGAGAGAGAGAGAGAGAGAAGCACATGCAACACACTAGCATTCAGGCAAACAAACAAACATGGATGCAAACACACACTCTCAGAGAGAAGAGAGAGAGAGAGAGAGAGAGAGACAGACAGACAGACAGACAGACAGACAGACAGACAGACAGAGACAGAGACAGACACAGAGAGAGAGACAGACAGACAGACAGACAGAGATGTGCAAACAACACACACACAAAACACACACACACACACACACACACACACACACACACACACACACACACACACACACACACACACACACACACACACACACTGAAATTCTACTCTGCCATTTTAGGCAACAGGCACTTGCATGCACACACACACACACACACACACACACACACACACACACACACACACACACACACACACACACACACACACACACACACGCACGCACACACACACACACACACACACACACACACACACACACACACACACACACACACACTCAGGCATACATTGTCTTTGAAAAACAAGAAAAAGAAACAACAAATTTGGGAGGCATTCTCATTACTGATCATTTTCAATGATGTTCCATCAAGATGCCACTTTTCATATCTTTCTAAAAGCAGACCACAGAAAACCATCACTTTGCTTGTTAGTGTTTATACTGATGAACTGGTTTGTGCAAATAATAAGGAATAGGTACATTCTAAGCATGGACTACTGTGTGAATGCTATACTGCTTGGGCCCAGTAGCCTTAATACTGAATGGCTTCACTCACTGCAAACAAATCAAAGCAACAAATTTGTTGAGGACTTAAACATTCTTTCAACAATTTGGAGAAACAGCTGCCAAGTATTTACTACTTCTGTGCGAAATTTGTTAGGATACTTGTCCTTTAAATTACGATCGAACAACATGCATTCTCAAGAATCCAAAATGTAAACCAAGCGTTATAGATCTAACAGTAGTTTCCCCGCATCTAGCAAATTTCTGTGAGTAGAATACATGCGTGTGAATTGATATCCCTCCCCCTCTGTGTGTCGGTGTGCGCCTATGTGTATCTGTTTGTATGTTTGTGTGGATTCACAAAATATACTCTTCAAAAAAGTCTGAATGTGTTCACATGAAAATCGACATCAGGTGGACATTTCTTTTGTCCTCCCCCCCCCCCCCCCCCCCCTTTTTTTTTTTTTTTGAATGGTTCCATACTAGATTATAGTAGAAAAGTAGGCACTTACATAACATCTGGTTTACTGCCGGAAAAATAAATATCTTGCTTTGACAGGGAATTTTCATTTTCTTAGCAGAGAGTTGGCTACTATCCTGTCCAAAATCATTGTAAAAATTTTCACGTAAATAAATACAAGACAGATCATGGCATTTGCTGATTTAAAATCAATTCATAATGCAGGTCCGTTCCCGTATTCATAATGTCGTGTAGAGACCATAGAAATAAACATATATCTGGTAACCGTTATATGCATCACAGTCACTTTTGGAGTGAGGCCTATTATTAAGATATGTCCGCAAATGAAAGTGTCAATCGTACAGGAAGAGGAGCAGCTCGATAGGAAGCATTAGATCATAATTTCAGAAACTGTTAATAACCCGAACCAAACCAACAGTGTTTACAGGCAGGCACCTTGGTTTTCTGTCTAAATAGACAAGAAGGTTAACACAGAGGCTGCGTTTACATGTATTTGGATCTGAATTCTGTTTTCCTTTTTATAATGTGTGTGTGGAGAAACACCAAGCGAAGATAACTTATCAATCCAATGTCAAAGAACAATGAAATCATTTCACAAGTCTGGCCTTCACATCTAAACACATGAATCCATTTCTATATCGCAAATGTCTGTTGATGTTTTATATCCTTTCCCAGTCCAAGAGTGTTTGATACACTACCTACAGGTACACACTACACACTACCCACAACTTTGATGATTGATTCTTGAATCATTGATTAGTCTGTATCAGTCATGTTCTTTTAACATTGATGATTTTATTATTTTAATTCATTAAACCACCCTCTTTAAAGGGTTTCAAACTCATGCATACACACACATGCACTCACACACACACACACACACACACACACACACACACACACACACACACACACACACACACATGCACGCACACATACAATCTCTCTCTCTCTCTCTCTCTCTCTTCTCCCCCCCCCCCCCCCCCCCCCCCCCCCCCCCCCCCTCCATTTTATCCATGTGCATGTGCCGTAAATCAATGATGACAGTTGATTTATGTATCGTGCAATGTTTCAAGTGTGTGTGACATGTATCCGACCTGCAAGAATAATAAATGAATTTCTAGAACTCACTGTATTTTATTCATTTATTTATATTTGCTTGTTTATCTGGCACAACACACACACACACACACACACACACACACACACACACACACACACACACACACACGCACGCACGCACACACACACACACACACACACACACACACACACACACACACACACACACACACACACACACACACACACACACACACACACACCACACACACACACACACATACTAGAGGATAGAATGGAAAAGAGGCCGCCGACTGTCAGGCCCATTTAATACCGACATGAGTCTGTAACATGCTAACGCATGTATTTGCTAGGGAGTGATTCAGACAGAGTAAGTATATGATACAATTTTAAGGAACTATGAAAGTTCCAGTCTTTGTTTTTATTTATCCATTTTGATCGTGAAATTCGGAATCGAAATTATTTTGTAAAAGTGTTTATGTTGGATTGCTGCTAACTGTGGGCAGTATAGTCATCATAGCCTATTTTGTTTTCTAGCTACGCCATTATGGTAGCAGTAGCAAAGTAGACGACGACGCTGTGACTGGAGGGACAGTCGGGTGAGCTACGGGAGCCATACCCCCCTGCCAGAAAGATATCGGAAGGGAACAGCCAGAGACAGCCAGAGATAGTTGGTATGCTGTCCAAAGGTGCAGAGGCGAAGTCAGAGATCGCCATGGAGTTATGCTCTGGGGAAACCAAGCGAAAAGGGTAGGTGGAACATTTGTATGCTGTCCACCATAGACGTTCGTGATTGGATGAAGAGGAATGAAGGTACTGATATTTGTGATGAACTGACCCCAGGAGAAATATAAAGTGAACTATGACCTGTGAACAGACGGAATAATAAACCCCACCAGTGCTGTGTTGAAAATGGGAGAAGAGGGGTACTGGGTGGAATGAACTTTTAAAACTGGTGTTTAGCGCCTTGTGATTGTATGGAGATGGATGCATGTTGTGTGTAATGGAGTATTGGCTGTATTCATGCATGCATGTGTGAATATTTGTGTGTGAATCAGCAGCCTGACAAGTGGTGACCCAGATTTTGAACTACCCTCCCTTGGTTGAATGAGTTCCCCACCCCATTCTGAAAAAAAAAAGTTTTGAAATGCCTATGTATTAGTGTGGGAAACACTTGATTGATTTCCATTAACACCCATGTTAATTTTCTACCCGTCTCTTTGGGTTCTCTGTATTGAAATGATTATTATATAAAGTCCCATACTTATTACTTTGTTGGATAAATTTGTACTTTTCTTATTCTTTTGTCTTTTGTATTTATATCTTGTAAAGATTTTGATATAAACCCTTCTTCTTGATCCCCTTCCATTACTTTATTATTATTATTCTCTTGTTCGGTTATTGAAAGGGTTGAATTATATCCTTTTATTTCTCTTTTTCTTTACTTACCACTTATTATTCAATAGTATTATTTATTTTGGATTTGTTTACTATTGGTACTTTTAGGTGACCAGCCCTCATTATACTTACTCTTATTTTGATCACATTATTTTAACCTATAAAAACCCCACTTTAAAATTGATTATTTGGAAAATAATTTTGTTTTTAAACTCCTTTCTCTACTTAATTGATGATTTAATTTTGTTTTGGTTTCTTCTCCACTTATGCTGTGAGCAGTTTTATACCCCCCCCCCCCCCCTCTCAAAAGTTCCTCTAGGTAATTTGTAGTGGATTTTGTTTCTTTTTCTATAGTAGTTGAGTGTGTATCCCCGTCGCCAGTTTTACGGGTGGGCATAACCAATAGGGTTGTCCAGAGGGTTTTCTATTCCTGTCTTACTTTCTCGTACTATTCTGGTTTTTCCGCTCTGTCTACTTTTGCTGTTTTCTAACTTCATTCTCCCTAGTTACTCTTTACCATAAGCACCTCTCTAGTTTGTACTTTACTCATCCTCATATCTTAAGTAGGGTCTTTGATTAGTGAGTGTATTCTTTCCCCTTTTAGATGTTTGTTGTGTTTTCATGTGTTTTAATTGATCATGTTTTAAGTTGCTTTTTTTTTTTTTGTGTGAAAAGTTTTGGTGGTGGGTGAGTGATCTTCTTTGACTTTATTTCTGACTCTGGTAGGAATTTTGTTTTTGTTTTTTTGTCCCCTATCCCATAGGCTGCCTAGCTCCAACCACTTTTCGCTTGTCTGTAGCGAAGGGGACATGGCGTTGGAGAAGGATACAAGTGCCTTCCGTAGATTTTGAGTTTTCTTTCACTTTCTATCGTTTGAGTTCAGTTTTCTCCCTCGCTCCAATACCACGTGATTAGATGCCAGTGGATGGTTTATCTTTTCAGTTGTGGTTGTCCGATTAAAGAATTGCAAGTATTGAATGATGTGGGCGGTGATTGATTATTGATTTGTTTATCTTGATTGTTATCTGGTGTTTATTATTGATTTATTTTAATGTATTACTTGATGCTGACTGATTGATTGTTGCTTGTATTTATTCATTCTACCGAGTGGGTCATTTTTCAATTTGACGGTATTTTCTGCGTTTAGTGTACTTCATTAGTCCATAGTATTTATTGTAAATGTGTTTGAGTAAATGTGGTGAGTGTGAGGAATTTTAATCGGAAAGCTTTAATATCATCGTTGTTTTTTGTTTGTTTGTTTTTTGAAAAATATTTCATCAAAATGTCTGATTCGATGTTTATCTGTGTCTCAGGTAAGACGCTAGGTCTTGATGGTGCTGACTTAGTGGACTATGTTAAGCAGTGTAATGATCGCGCAGAGCGTGCGAGAGAAAGAGAGAGAGGGACACTGAAAAAGAAAGAGAGGAAAAGAGAAAGAAAAGAGAAAGAGAGACAGAGAAAAGAGAGAAAGAGAGAGAGAGAAAGAGAGAGAGAGAGAAGCGGAAAAAGAGAAAGAGAGACAACATGAAAAGGATATGAAAGCTATGGATTTAGAACTTCAAAGGAAGAAAATTGAACTAGAGTTAGCGAAAGTGTCAGCGTCTGGTGTGAGTGATGGTGCTAACCAGCAGGGTTCTAGTGATTTCAAACCGTTTTCCGGACGGACACCATATATACCAAAACTTCCGGTCTTTGATGAGTCAAAAGATGAGATAGACGCATTCCTCTACCGATTTGAAAATCATGCGACTACGTGCGAATGGCCCAAGGACAAATGGGTATTATATGTCGCGCCTTTATTTAAAGGTAGTGCGCTCACGTTGTACCACTCTTTGGCCGCTAAGGACACTTTGTCTTGGGACGATCTCAAGAGTGAACTACTGAAACGGTACCAGTGCACCGCAGACGGTTTTCGGGAAAAGTTTCGTGCGGTCAGACCGGAAAAGGGAGAATCATTTTCCGCCTACCTGATTAGGGTTGCGCACTTTTTGGATCGCTGGATAGAGCTTTCGAAGATTCAGAAAGACTTTGAACCACTTCGCGATCTGTTGCTACGAGAACAGATTTTGCACAGCGTTTCGAAAGATTTGGCTGTCTTTCTGAAAGAGCGTTCGGTAGCCAGTGCCGAAGAAATGTGCGCACTTGCTGAACAATACAAAACAGCGCATCCGGATAAAGACTTTTAGTCGAAAGGCTTCTGACTCGGTCTTTGAGACAAATGTGTCAAACCATTTCCCTTCGTACCAAAATCCGAATGCAGGTCGAGGATCTTCGAACGCACGTCCTTATCGCGTGGTCGAGGGCACTTACCGAGGTGCTCAAGGTTCGCAAAATTTTCAGTACCGTGCTGACCAGACTGCTTCCTTTACAGGACAGCAGGCTGCTCAGACGGGGCGACGGTGCTAACCGTGGAAGAGGCGGTCATCGTCAGTACCGTTCACGGTTGCCGCGCGGACGCGGTCGTGGTCGTGGTCAAGGTAACAACACTAACCTCTCAGAGATTGGGTGTTACCGGTGTCATTGCACGTTTCATTTGGTCCGTGATTGTCCGTACCCAGATGAATCTGCAGGAGTTAGTGTCAATACTAATAACCCTACCCAAACAGAGAGTAAACCTGCACATACTATGGTCTCTCATACAATACTGAGGGTTTGTTAGTTGAGTCAGGGACAGTCAATGGTTTCCATGCTTCTATTCTCAGGGACACAGGTTGTACTACAGCGGGTGTACGCCGCTCATTTGTGTTGCCAGACCAGTTCACTGGTGAGCAGCAGCAGTGTCGATCGTTCGGTGGTAAGATTGAGGTTTTTCCACTAGCGGTTGTTCAGGTCAGTACTCCTTATTTTGAAGGACAGGTCAAGGCTTGTGTGATTGATAATCCAGTCACAGACTTGATCCTGGGTAACTTGCCTGGAGTTGCTTCAGTCAGTTCAGGGACTGGTGTGGTTCTTTCATTCCTTGTGGTGTTAGTACTAGGCAACAAGTACTTAAGGACAAACAACCACTAGTACCATTACCTGTACCGGACTTGACCATTTTTGATGTCACTCCGACAGAACTGGCTACTATGCAAAGTAAGGACAGTACTTTGACACACCTGTACTCTTCAGTTGTCACTGATTTACCTTCCCACTGACTAATCCTACCTACAAGTTGGTTAATGGTGTTTTGTGTCGTTTTTTTTTTTCCTGATAAAGTGAGGTTGTACGTCAGGTTGTGGTTCCGAAGGATTTGCGTACAGTTGTTCTTCATACTGCGCATGATGCGATTTTCGCTGGTCACTGTGGTGTCAAGCGCACGCTTCAGCGTGTTCTTGTTTCGTTCTTTTGGCCTGGAGTTTTCGTTCGTTCTGTCACAGACTATTGTCGGTCTTGTGATGTTTGTCAGAGAACCGTTTCCCGTAACAGAGTACCATGTGCGCCTTTGCATAAGATGCCATTGGTCTCTGTTCCGTTTGAGAAAGTGGCTATGGATCTTGTTGGCCCTTTCGAGGTTTCGTCTTCAGGACACAGGTATGTATTGACTCTTGTGGACACAGCTACTCGATTTCCGGAGGGCTGTTCCACTGAAGCACATAGATACTGTGAGTGTGGCTGAGGCTTTGTTGACAATATTTTCGAGGTTTGGTTTACCATCTGAGATACTCACACTGATTGTGGGACTCAGTTTGTGTCTGATCTGATGAAGGAGATTTACCGTCTTCTATCCATTTCCTCTGTCACTACCACTCCCTATCATCCGCAGTCCAACGGGATGGTGGAGCGGTTTAACGGGACTTTAAAGACGATGTTGAGGAAAGTCTGTCGTGACCGTCCAAAGGATTGGGATAGGTACATTCCTGCAGTACTCTTTGC
>JADBJO010012477.1:0-5000 GCA_016801955.1 Conus betulinus
AAAAGAGGAAGGCAGTGGCCACTGTATCGAGGGATTTTGATACAGACAGCGACTCTGACATGGAAACAAGGAAGAGGACAGGATTCTGGGCTTGCTGGCTTTGTGATTGAAGGAACAGTGCAGGAAAGGCCAGTTTCAGCTCCGAGTCCTTTTCGCAATCCAGAAAGGGTTCCAAGGAATATCAGGCGACTCTCAGTCGGTTGAAAAGACTAAGAAATGGTTAATCCCTTGGTCAGTGCAAGTCGAAGAAACATCTGAACAGCTGCTGAGGGCCACAAGGCTAGTAGACAGAGAAATGTGGGTGACTCTCCATAAACACCTGAATTCGTCCAAAGGAGTCATTCGATGCCTAGATCTCAGAGGTGTCTTGGAGACAGAAATCAAAACAGAACTAGCATCCCAAGGTGTGATAGACGTGCATAGGGTGTGGGATTTCGCAAAGGTCAGAAAGAGTGCCCACTAACGCCCTCTTTCTGACATTCTGTACCTCTTCATCACCTCAGGTCACCGAAGTGGGCTACTTGAACGTGCGCTTCCAGCTTGACATTCCATCTCTGATGTGACGCTTCAAGTGCCAGAAGTTCGGGCACATCAGAGATCGTGTTCTGAGGAAGAGGTGTGTGGTGTTTGCTGCAAAGCCCCCCATGATGGGCCGTGTAAAGATCCGGCTCACTGTGCAAACTGCGATGGCGGCCACCCCTCCTCTTCACGCAATGCTCAGGAAACCAACATGCAGAAAGTTAAAAAACGAAAAATAAAATCTCATTTTTCGAGGCACGGAAGCAGGTCCTTGCTAGTCAGTCTTCATTTTTCTTCATACGCTTCGACTATGAAGAAAGTTTCTCGTTGCTGTCAAACCGATGTCTTTATTTTTTTTTTTTAAAACATTGCAAGAATAACTATCAAGCCCCGGTGGAGGCAAATCCACCGCTTCCCAATCCAAAGTGGATGCCCCTGGCGGGGGGAAATAAATCTGCCACCTCTCAGACTGCCCAGCAGTCTATTCATCTGCTGCTGGGCAGACTATAAAACCAGCCCTCCTGCCTCTAACTTTCGAGAGCAGTGCTCGTGCGGGCAAGGGAGTCCAACCAAGTGCGGAGATGGTGGAGATTTAAAGGCGACCTCTACCGTCTCCAAACCCAAAGCCGTCTCCACCTGCGGGCAAGTCTGTCAGCTGTCCGTCTTCAAAACAGATACGCTCCATTGGGTGCAGATGACGACTCGGGGATGAACTGATTTCTCTTCTGTTTTGTCCTCTTCACCATGGATAGTCAATAATTCATTGGAATATCCATGGTTTAAAATTCTAACTTTGAGGAGCTGCAGCTTTTAAGTCGTACACTAAAAACCTCAGGTAGTAGCTCTTCAGGGAAACAAAACTTCAGAGCCAGAAGACCTTCACTTTGTTTTCTGGCTCAGTATTCTTTCCCAAACCTGTCCAGCCTTCCACATTGGGACTAACGTGCAGTGTTGCCCTTCTTATCCACAAAACTTTGCTGTTTAGCCCTGTTGCTCTTGCTACCCCTTTCCAGGAAGTAGCTGCGAGAGTCGCTCTCCATAACACCGTTTCAATTTGCTCGTTTAAACCTACCACCTTCTGTCCCGTTTGTCATCAGGACCTTGTGAGTCTGATTGAAAAAACTTCCTCACCATTGAATGTTGTTGGGTGACTGTAATGGCCATAATCCGCTTTGAGGTAGTATGAAGTCGTCATCCACAGGTGTGCTTCTCGAAGATGTCTTTTCAGAATTCGATTTGTCTTGTTTAAATGATGGATCTCTAACTTACCTCCACTCTTCCTCAGGTTCACTTTCGAATTAAAGATTTGTCAGTATGTGACACCCTCGCTGGTTCTGGACTATGAGTGTTCTGTCCATGGCGATCTGCATGGAAGTGATCATATATTTCTGGTCTATCAAAATCAATAACAACTGAAAAACCTCTGTTCCAGACCATGCTAATTTTAAGAAGGCCAACTGGAATCTTTTTTGCTGCAAATTTTCAAAGGAGCTCAAGGAAACTATCATTTTTCAAAATCAAGACCCAACAGAATCTCTAACTAATACTTTGATTAAGTGTGCAAAAAACCTGTATTCCAATGTCTTTCGATAAACTCCAGCTGCCTTGGTTCAGTTCTGACTGCCAACAAATCTCAAAAATACGCAAACGGGCTCAACGTAGGGTATTCTGAAAGACCTTCAGCTCCCAACGGCTCGAGCCCGTTAAAAACTCCGTGCCAAAACAAGACACACGTTTAAAATCAGTAAGCGTCAGTCTTGGAGAACTTCCACTCCAAGCTGACATCTAAAACATCCAAGAAAAAGTCTGGAGCATTAACAAGAAAATCAAAGGGAAAGAACACCAACAACCCGTCAATTCATCACCTGAAACTTGCCGATGCTGTGATAACTGACAAACAAGCTGTTGCCCAATCTGCTGACCTCCACCCACCATTCAACAGAACTAATCATCTTCAAGTAAATCTGCAGCCTTTTTGAAAAACAAACAACTCAGGGAAACATCTTATACAATTTCACATCAGACGACTCTGAAGCCTACAATCTACCTTTTTCAATCGATGAACTGAAATCAGATCTGCAAACCCGTCAACGATTCTGCCCCTGGCCTGGCTGATATTCATTCTCAGGTCTTGAAACATCTCCCAGAAAGCTGCTTCTCCATGCCCTTCTGAAAGTCTACAACCATTTCTCGACCACATGATGCTTTCCGCCCTCCTGGCTGAAAGCCCTGATCACACTCCGATTTCTGAGCCCGGGAAAGACCTTACCAACCCTTCAAATTATCGTCCAGTATGTCTGACCAGCTGCCTCTGCAAGCTAATGGAAAAGATGATCAACCTCCCGACTGATGTGGAACTGGAAACTGATGGCCTTTTGGCCAGTGAACATTACGGGTTCTGGGAAGTACCATTCGACACTTGACCATTTAGTCCGTCTGGAAACCACCATCCACAATGCCTCCATCAATAAACAACATGTGGTTTGTTATCTTTTATTTTTATCTGGAAAACCCGCACGACACACCACTTGGAAATCTGGAATCCTTATGGATCTTCATAGACTTGGTTTTTTTGTGGTCATCTGCCTTCATTTATTCAAAACTTTCTGGCTGACCGGCAGTTCCTAGTGCGTATTGGCATCACGCTGTCTGACTTTCTATGGGCAAGAGTTTGGGTGTACCTCAAGGAGTATTCTTTATCCTGCTGTCTTCAGTATCAATATTAACGACATTGTCAAATCAGTAAACCAGGGCTCTGAGTCCTCTCTGTTTGTTGATGACTTTGCACTGTACGTAGTTGGGAGCCTCTGATGCCAGCGTACAGCGTCGACTTCAACGTTGGATTAATATAGGATTCAAACAGTGGGCCGAGGAAAACGGGTTTACCTTTTTCAAGTACCCAAAAACAGTCAACCCATTTTTCACAATATTCGTCAGTACTTACTTGCTGATCCTGAAAATTCGTCCGGACAAGTTCACCATTCCAGCTGTGAAAGAAGCCAGATTTCTGGGTGTTTGTTTTTGATTAAAAAAACAACAACTCAACTTTAAGAGTCATATCAACACTTAAAATCTGCATGTCAGAAGCACCGAACATTCTGCGAGTTGTGGTACACACAGGTTCGGATGCTGACAAGAAAACTCTCCTCCATCTTTAAAAGGGCTCTGATCCGCTCCAAACTTGACTACAGGTGTGTAGTGTACGGCTCCGGCCAGACCATCCTACCTGAAAAGTCTAGATCCTATCCACCATCAAGGGCTTCGATGTGTGTCTGGGTGCATTCCGCACCATACCTGTTTATAGCCCGTATGCTGAAGCAGGAGAATCATCTCTCTCAAATCGTCGACTGAAATTTGCCTTTAACTATTGTCTGAATCTCTCTTCTGAACCTCAAAACCCTGCATATGACTGTTGAACAAAGCAAGTATAGAGCTTGGAGTAGACTTTGTGTGATTTTTTCCAACGTTCCAAGTTTCCTATGCCCCACCACGGTCTTTCTTCACTCCAGAGATCCGGTGTGATTTAGCCTCGTACTGTAAAGATTCCTCTTGTTCCTCGGCATACAAATCCCGTTTTGCTGAGCTGTGTTCGAAGTTTTCATCCTTCAAAAGAATTTTCACCGACGGTTCCAAATCTGAGGAGGGAGTTGCCTCTGCTGTGTTTGTGCAAGTGGGACCCCCCCCCCCCCCCCCACCCCCTCAGAGATGTACCGGACACATTTCCGCTGACAGCTCCATCTACGCTGCCGAGTGACAGCCTTAGTCTGGCTCTTAAAATGGTCTGTAAATCCAAACATAATGACTTCCTCATTTCATCAGACTCCCTTTCTTTCTGCTTTGGAAGCCATTGTCGGCCGAAATCTCAAGCACCCTCAGCTGATGAACGGTTTTCGAACTGTAAATCTCTCTGAAATCGGGACGGATGTAACATAGTTTTTTTGCTTGGGTTCCCCAGCCATGCGGGCATTCGATGCAACGAGGTAGTTGATCAACTTGCCAAGAGTGTCACACAGGAAACGTTGAGCAGATTGTCATAACCACACACTGATCTGAAACCCCAACACAGGCTTATGTCAAAGGTCATTGGCAAGAGGAAGACGATTGTTCAAAATCCGTCCAATCCTGAAAGAGTCTATACAATGTCCCCAAGGTGGCCGTAAAGACGAAACAGACTTGTGCCGTTTGCTTACAAGCCACTCGTTTTATCTTCTAAAAGGTGAAGAAGCTCCGTGGTGCATTCCATGTCATGTTCCACTCATAGTGAAACATATTTCTTTTTAGAGTGTTGGGACTTGCACGATGTGAGACATAAACACTTTCCAGCAGACTCCATGAAAACCTTGCTCAGAGGTATGCCCCGCCTGACGCGATCTTTGAATTTCTGAAAGAGATGAACATTTAACATCTGATTTAAGATTTTACGGAAGAAAGATTTTTAACGAATTTCTAGTGCGTTTTTAGGTGTATTTCAAAGAGCTGTC
>JADBJO010012477.1:10000-12500 GCA_016801955.1 Conus betulinus
TTCCTACTTCTAGTCCAGCACTGCACAGCCACTCCTCCCATGGAGATTTCTGGGCGGCATCACGTAATATGAATTTTGTCATTATAAAGCAATAGGATGTGAGTGTTGCGTCTGAATCTGAATATCTGTCGTTTTAGAAAATATGTTTTTGAAGCAGAAAATCTGTTTTCGAAGAACGAATCTAGCTAACCTTTCGTAGATTAGTCCTGTTAGCAGTTGGACCACTCGTTTTTTCCGTGTATTTCTCTGTTCGTTTGTTTTCTTGCTTTCCTTCTATTCAGCATTTCTTTTTTCTGTGTTCAAATATAAAAGCACATACCTCGTGATATTGATCGGCGTTTTACTTCTTTTTTTTTAATTTCATTTTGAGTTGTAATATTATAACCAAATGTATATACACAAATAAATAATCTTCACACACACACACACACACACACACACACACACACACACACACACACACACACACACGCACACACGCACGCACACACGCATGCACGCACGCACACACACACACGTACGCACGCACGCACACACACACGCACGCACACATATACATACACACGCACACACACGAACACGCACACACACATGCACCACGCACGCACGCACACACACACACACACACACACACACACACACACACACACACACGCACGCACGCACGCACACAAACACACGTACACACACACGCACGCGCGCGTGCAGAGAGAGAGAGAGAGAGAGATAGGGAAATAAGTAATGGACCGATTAACAATACACCCTCACCTAGCACGTACGGTGGAACTGTGCCAAGGAGGTCGAAGTGGTCGGGTGACAGATGGCACCTAAGGTAGTAAGGACCCTCCCGAGTGCGAACCTTCCCGCAAAGGGGGGGGGGGGGGGGGGAATGTAACCACTAGGACCTCGGAGCATCGAGTAGGTGCTAAATACTCAGTCAGCTGAGGTTGTTTGTGTAAACGTCCTTGAAGAGCAGGAGTCTTGGGCTCGTTCAGATGCTATTGCCGTGGGGCACTGCGTTGAGGCTTTGTCAGGCTGGTTGAATGCGTGTGGACGTTGTTGTCGTAGCTCTCTCCAGGATAATTACTGTGTTAAAAGGGTCCTGGAGTCGGCAGGAATTTTCGATGTCCATCTGGTGCAAGGTGATTGTTTGCTAATCAATTAGGTAGGGATGTGTGTAAATGCTGATGTGTGGAAGAATGTAGCGAAAGGAGAATTCAGTGTACTTGTGAACAAGATGGTGAAGAAGCAGCGTGGATAAAGGCATGGCCCGAAGGGAAATCCTTTGTGTCCATCTCTATATAAACTGAGAGGGAGAACAACGTGAAGGGAGAGGAGAACACCACCACGAGAGAGAGAAGGCGGAGAAGAGTGAGCAGGACAGACAGAGTAGGGTCGAGAGAAACGTGGTCTGGGAGACATAAGTGACAACAAGGTCTTAGGGTAAAAGACAAGCTGGAAAAGAAAAGACTGAGTTTGAAGCCCAGAGGTGGAGTGAAGAGAGAGAAACTGAGTTTGAACCCAGAGGTGGGTGAAAGAGACGAAGAAGAAGATTTCTGCGTCGAGCTCCCAGAGACGACCACAAAGACCCAGTCCTGAAACCTGGAGCCAGTCAACCAAGGGCGTCACCATCAACCAGTGCTGAAGAAACTTGAAGAGACTTGTTCAAGAAACTGTGGTGTGGTGTGAAAGTGTGTGGTTGTGTGTGTGTGGAAACCTGGCCAGGTAAGAAGCCATTTTATATTAACCGGGATTAGGAAGTATTGATCTTTTATGTTTTGATGATTCCATTTCGTGTTATTGGATTTTTCGTGTTTTGATTATAGTAGCACAGAAATTGTATTTCTTTGTGCTCAGTCGTGTTAGGAGAGAACCGAATGCGTGACATCCCATTCCCCAGAGAGAGATGACTGTTTGGTGGGTTCGTGACTGTGCATGTGCATGTATGAGTGCAGAGATAACCTTGGTGTGTTGAGCCTGACTAACAATACATCAACTTAGTGCACTTAAGCAATACCATCACGATTTCCCCCGTCCTGGACACACACACACACACACACACAACACACACACACACAGAGAGAGAGAGAGAGAGAGAGAGAGAGAGAGAGGAGAGCAACAGAGAGAGAGACAGAGAGACAGACAGAGAGAGAGACAGAGAGAGAGAAAGAGACGGCGCATTCCCTATCATCTCCTTTCTCTGTCGTCTCATCCATTTGCTAATGGCGTTTTCCGTACTCCTTCATTACATTGTATTTCTCCCATTGGAACAGTCCAGACAGGGGGCTTGGAGTGGTGTGTGATTCGTCCATATTTCTGGATGACCCTCCCATGAACTTTCCTCAGCCCTGGACTCCACTTTGATGTGACCTCATATGACAAAGACTCCACCAGTTCTTTCTTCTCCACTTCTTTTACACCCATTCGCATCTTTTAAAATCTGAAGAAACTCCATGGTACGTTCCTCCAAGTGTTGTGTCACTCACTATGAAACATGTTC
>JADBJO010012477.1:15000-17500 GCA_016801955.1 Conus betulinus
ATGTTGTTTTCGGTGTAGGATATCCATTTACATCTGGCACCATACTATAACTCGCACCTTGTCATCCTTTCATATCTGGCATCATCATGTTATTTTTGGTGTAGGATATCCGTTCATATCTGGCACCATGTTATTGTCAGTGCAGGTTGTCCGTTCACATTTGGCACCATGTTACTTCCTCCTTAAGATGTGTGCTATCCCGGAAACAGAAGGGACATAAATTGTTGATTTTGTAGAGAGGGACGCAGGCACAGTTTGTGGTTTTTCTTTTGTAAGACGAAGAGAATAGAGAGTGGATGACCCTGGCCTCAGCTTTCTGACACCAGTGGCAAGTGTCCGTTACTAGTACACCTGTACTCTACAGCTGCCAAACAGGCGAGCCCTGTGGCGGTGTGAGGGTACACTCGCGTGCCTGTTGCCTCCATGGTATTGAGTGGATCGGGAGGAATAGTGAGCAGGGGGGGGGGGGGGGGGGGGGACGGGGTACGGGGGAACGCTGTCAACGGCAGGTGCACTCTCCAGTGACCTGTTTCACTCTCACAAGCAGTCACTGATAGCCTACTTCTGCTCATTCCGACAACCCATCAGTAGGCAGGCATCCTTCAGTCTCGGAAGACTATGGAGTTGCGCTCTAGGTGTCTGTTCTGGTACAGCGACGGGTGTGGCTCACCAGTGCGACGCGGGAATGACAGCTTATCACAGAAGATGTGCAGAATCGCGCACAGAAGCAACATTATTTCGAAGAAGGTAGGGAACGAAAAACGTCGAAAACTGACTTATCGTGATATTACGTCAAGTGCGATTCGGAGTATCTGCTGCCAGATTTGGAATCCTAGAGTTGTGAACAATTGCTTGAAGATTGCATAGAGCATAGAGTTCCTTGTTTTGCTTTCTGATACAATGTGGAAACCGTATGTAAATTGAAGTGAAGCATAATTTAGACAGATTTTTGCGCCGGATTTTCTCTTTCAATTTTTTTTTTTTTTCAATATCTGAAACTTCAATGCATACACTTGCGTGCCAGAATCGTGTGTCAGGGTGTTTTGTGGTTGAGCAACGCAAAATAATCTGCATGTAATTTTGTTTAGATTTTTTAAAACAATTTTTGAAAGGCATGTCAAAATCTGTTTTTCTCCTCAATCTGGCTTGACTGCTGCTTGTCTTCGGCTCGCTGATTGCTTGAAACAGGGAATTCCGAGCTGTTCTAAAAAAAGGAAATCAGAGTCGTATGTAGGTCAGACTGCCGACAGGAAGCTGAACAAGAGTGCTGCACACGCGTCCCTTCAGGAAACAAAATGGCTGCCCAAGCTCCCCATGCACAGTTACTTCCCGGAGAAAAAAAAGAGGGAAGGTGTTAGTTGTGGCTGGCTTTCGATATCACAGACATAAGATTTCAGGAGGCCGACTTGTATGGCGCTGCTGGAGACGGGGTTGCAGAACAGTCATAAGAACTAATGTGTTTGCACAAGACGAAGCCAACCCCAACATACAAATAGCCAATCCCAATGAACCGACACACAACCATTGTGAAGACAGTAGCATGACAGAACACATTGGGATCAGACGAGACATGCAAGAGGTAGTTGCCCAAAATCCCACCCTGCCTGTCAGAAGAATATACGATGGAGGAGTGGCTAGGCTCCACAGACAAGGAGGTGGAGACCGACCGACCATTCCCAACTTCAGTTCTGTGAAATCGTCAATCGAACGGCGAAGAAGAGCTATGATGCAACCCATACCTGCCACTTTAGCCGACGTCCAGATTGCCGGCCCATGGGCCGAAACGTGGCTTGGCAGTCGGTATCTGCAGCACCTGGACAATCAAGCTGGCATTGCTGTTTTCGCTACTGACGAGAACCTTCAAAAGCTGGCTCAATGCCATACTGTGTATATGGACGCCACTTTCAGAGTGTGCCCTCCTCCATACACACAGTTTTTTTTACAATCATGGGGGACTTCCATGGCTTTGTCATTCCCCTTGTCCACGTTCTCATGGATACCAAAACTGTTGCTCACTACCGACATGTTTTCCAGGAAATCCAAGCACGTGTGAGAGCTCTAACTCATCACCGCTGGAGACTAGGCATGGTGATCACCGATTTCGAGATTGCTCTACAAACTGCTGTTCGCGTAGAGTTTCCTGCCACAGCCATACGTGCATGTTATTTCCACTTTACGCAGTCACTGTGAGAAAAAATCCAGGATCTGGGACTGGCTGTAGCGTATCGTCAAAATCGCCGCATCAAGGAAATCCTGAGGAAGTGATGGCGCTTGGGTATCTGCCACAGGCCCTCATGAGACTCAACTTTACCAACTTGGAAAATGCAAGACGTAAGACGCCTAGCCGTGCAAAACCCATCTGTGGACGATTTCTTCAGGTACATCAGAAACACGTACGTGGGACAAGCCGCTACGTTTCCCCCGGACGTGTGGAACGTCTTCAACCGAGACATGAGCCAGCGCACAAATAACAACGTGGAAGGTGGGTTTAGCAGTAGCA
>JADBJO010012477.1:30000-45000 GCA_016801955.1 Conus betulinus
CCCGATCAGTTGAAGGTAAGTGCGATTGGATTCTCTGCTGCCCATGGAAATTAGTAAACCATCACCCCCTGAGTAAACACATGAGATTTTAGTGTTGGCTTCATCGTGTGGTTTAGATCTTGTCGTGCATAGCGTAACCCTCATTATCTCCCCTTCCCTCTTCCTTACCCCCCACCCCACCCCACACCCCCATACACCTCCGTCCATCCCGCTGTCTTGGAATATGTTCACCGGGACCCGTACATGTGCTCAGAAAATGACCATAGGAGAGGAATGAGGAAAGGGAGCTGAAGGTGAAGAGGGAGGGGGAGGGGAGGGGAGGGTTGTTGAAGAGAGAAGCTGTTGAAGGAGTGGGGTGATTGGAAGGAAGGGGAAGGTTTGAGGATGGGGAAGAGGGGGCAGGGGAGAGTGAAAGGTGCCGCCTGCCATGTGAAAGGACCCTAGTGAGTGGAAATCAATGGGTGTGATTTTTGGCGCGAGGTTTATTTACTGCATGCAGAGTGCACAACTGATCCCGGCTGGTTGGTTTGGTGTTTGAGGACAGAACTGTTCCTGGCTGGTTGGTTTGGTGTTTGAGGACAGAACTGCTCCTGGCTGGTTGGTTTGGTGTTTGAGGACAGTACTGCTCCCAGCTGGTTGTTTGGTGTTTTTGGACAGAACTGCTCCCAGCTGGTTGGTATGATGTTTGAGGACAGAACTGCTCCTGGCTAGTTGGTTTGGTGTTTGAGGACAGAACTGCTCCCGACTGGCTGGTTTGGTGTTTAAGGACAGTACTGATCTGGATTTCACTGGCACTATCAGCTGTCTCTTTTTCTTGTCTTTCTTTGACCATATTAGGGGAAAGTCCAAGGATGGTGAGGACAGACCCACTGACCACACTGAAAATCCTGTTGACAACAGGAGAGATTGCAACCAAGGATTTTCTTCATTGGACATGTAAGACCGTGTAGCGAAAGTTAAGCTGAATTTGGAGTTGTACCGGTCATACCTTTCTGTGAAACAGCAACGAAGATGGCAGCAGGATGCATGCAGCAGTTTGCTTGGAGGTGGCGTCATTTGCCAGTGAGCTCTGAGCTCATATAATGCAAGTTGAACACCCATGGGGACCTTGCGCGGGAGGTTCTGTTGTAGGGCGACCAATGGCCATCACACAGTGGTGTGTGTCAGGGAGCAGTCAAGTCGTTCGTCTCATTGAAATATCTGTGCGTTCCTGTAGTGCAGGCTTTCAAGGGCGGTTCCGATTTGCTCCCGACTGATTGGTTTGGCAGTTGAGAACGGTACTGATCTGCGTGCCAAGGCACCTTTTTGGTTGTACATCTTTTTTTCTTTCGTTTTTCTTCTATGTGTGCGTGTGGTATCGTGGTGGTGGTGGTGATGGTGGTGGTAGAGGTAGTGGTGATGGTGGTGGTGGTAATGGTAGTGGTGAGGGGGTGTGTGGGTGGGTGTTTGGGGGGAGGGGGGTCTGGAGGCAAAAGTATGGGGAGAATGGGACAATCTTACCTTCCAAACGAATGTTAATCCAGAGACATGAAGAAAGGGAACAACCTGACACACATCTGCAATTGTCTGTACCCGTGTGTTATCAGGAGACGTCGGAGACTGGAAGAACCACATGACAGTGGCACAGAGTGAACGCTTCGACGCCGCCCTGGCACAACTGGATTCATGTGACTTCCGCTTCCGCTACACACTGTAAGGGCAGGGTTTTGGTGACTGCTGGGATCTTCACCTCTGCGGGATCTGGGATCTGGAGTTTGTGCGCTTCCACCACCACAAGTCCTTGAACATCGCCCTTGGATGCTTCTGAACCTGAGCAAAACAAAAAATCAATTGATGCAGATGATCACATGTTGGAACTTGGTCGATTTTAGTTGTTTATAAAAAGGAATCTAGAGAGGTGTAAAGAGAACATAATATCCAAGAACAAATAGTTTTTGCTTTCGTCGACAATTACTCAGTACACAGCTTTGAATCAATAGTGTTTACGGTATCTGTTCATCTAGCATCTATGCAGACAAGAGACAGCACAGTACAGCAGAAACAGAGAGTTACTGCCAACGCCCATGCCCCTAAAATTGAAAGTTCCAAACTTGTCCATACACCCTGTCAAGACAACATATACACGACAACGACACCAGAAAAATGTCAAAACACAAAGTGAACATTTTTTTTTTAACAAAACTAAGATAGCGTTTTTCATTTTGAGCATCGCCAAACAGAGTATATATATATATATACAGAAAAGAGATAGATAAAGGTACTTTGGTATGGTTAATATGAAGTGGTATGTATTAAAGGTTGGATATAGATTTGTTTTTCCAGGTCGTTTTCCTTTCAGAATGCAGTGATTCTGTGTGTGTGTTTATGCAGTTTATGAATCTGCGCGCGTGCGTCTGTGTGTGTGTGTGTGTGTGTGTGTGTGTGTGTGTGTGTGTGTGTGCGTGCGTGTAGGTGTGTGTATGTGAATTTGCGTGTGTGTGCGTTGTGTACGTATGTATGTGTGCGTGCATTTTGTGTGTGTGTGTGTGGGGGGGGGGGGGGGGGGGGGGAGATGCTTGCGTGGCGTGTGTGTGTGTGTGTGTGTGTGTGTGTGTGTGTGTGTGTGTGTGTGTGTGTGCCCTAGTGACATTACTCACATGCCAATCATACCAGCTTCCCCGTTGACAGTCACGCCCAGGTTAACCCTGTGGCAGCAATGCACTGATGTTCCACAAGGAACAGTCAGTATCAGGCCATGCATTATAATCACGTCATCACAGGGGACACTATCACCTCCATCAAACAGCCATCACAGGGGACACTATCACCTCCATCAAACAGCCGTCACAGGGGACACTATCACCTCCATCAAACAGCCGTCACAGGAGACACTATCACCTCCATCAAACAGCCGTCACAGGAGACACTATCACCTCCATCAAACAGCCGTCACAGGGGACGCTATCACCCTCCATCAAACAGCCGTCACAGGGGACGCTATCACCTCCATCAAACAGCCGTCACAGGGGACGCTATCACCACCATCCATCAAACAGCCGTCACAGGGGACGCTATCACCTCCATCAAACAGCCGTCACAGGGGACGCTATCACCTCCATCAAACAGCCGTCACAGGGGACGCTATCACCTCCATCAAACAGCCATCACAGGGGACGCTATCACCTCCTCAAACAGCCATCACAGGGGACGCTATCACCTCCATCAAACAGCCATCACAGGGGACGCTATCACCTCCATCAAACAGCCATCACAGGGGACACTATCACCTCCATCAAACAGCCATCACAGGGGACGCTATCACCTCCATCAAACGACCTTCACACAGTCTGTTGGAGTGTTGGGACTTGCATGATGTGAGACATAAACACTTTACAGCAGACTCCATGAAAACCTTGTTCAGAGATGTTCCACCTGATGTGATCTTCGAATATCTGAAAAGAGATTAACAGTTTTTATCTGAACTGAGATTTTACCGTTGAAACATTTTAACAAAATTTCCGGTGTTTTCTTAAGTGTATTTTAAAGGGTTGTGTGAATAAATGACTGTAGATTGTGTTTGATATGTTTTTTTCGAGAGGCTTTGAGAGAACAGACAGTATAGATATGGGTATTTAACTAGAGGGGTCAGATGGATCACCATACTTAAGAACAGGCAAAACTTTAGCGTCTTTGAAGTTTGTGGATAGTAACATTTTTCAATACATAAGTTATAAATATATGTAACACATTCAGAGATAATGGGCGTTGATATCTTCAAAATTTTACTGTCTAGCCCATCCAAACCACGGGAACTCGATCGTGTCAATACACTTAACTCCTGGTGCACTTTATGGACGCCTATATATGGAAAATGGAGTTTGTCAACGATATTTTTTTTGACTCGCAGAAACATTTCATTGGATTTAAATTATTAGCATGCGTGTTGTTTATCTTTATTGTTCTCTGCCACGGTAGTAAAGTGTCTATTCAGATATTCAACAGATAAATTGGACGTGTAAGAAGCAGATGGCGGCGCTGTTTCACCGGACAACTGATTTATAGCCTTTCAAATAGATTTTGATTTTTTTTTTGATGAAATTAAATCACTAAAATACCTCTTTCCGCGCGGTTCTTTTCATCTCAGTGACTTTGTTTTGTTGTTGCCTGAATTTCTTGTCTTTCCCTGTTGTTTGAAATAAATTGTCACGAATTCTAATTTCAGCCTCTATTTCTTTTGTTAACCACGGTGTTTTCTCGGTTAATTCAACACGTTTAGTCCGAAGCAAGACATACTTACTAAAAATAGAAACAAAAATCTTGTACCAAGCAGCAAGTGCATCCTCAGAATGATTGTATTGAAAAACACAAAAAAAATCAGTCATGCATGAATCAGCCAGAAATTCTTTGGTGTGGAAGTTTTTATAGCTGCAAAACGATATACACTTATGAGAGCATCTGGGGTTTTTAACTCCTATCTTTGACCATGTTAAACACACTGGAAAATGATCACTAAGACCATAGACAGGTACAGCAGTTTCTACTAAGTTGTCAGAATTAGTAACATAAATGTGATCAATTAACGTTTTTGTCTGTAATGTTATCCGTGTAGGTGAATTTATAAATTGAGTTAAATTGCAAATCTCATAAGTTTCTTTTCCATTTATTACGTGATTTGAATAAATCGATATTAAAATCTCCAAGCAAGACTATTTCCGTAGAATAACTTGATGTGTCTTCGAGCATTAATGCCAAACGATCGAACCACTCGACTCTCTTTCTTCTGGGTTTTTGTATAAGAAACCTACCAGGATTAGCTTTGTTCCTTTCAAGTGAATCTTTAGACAAGCATTCAATTTTTATATTTATCAAACAAGTTTAGCTGTCTATTATTAACAGATTGGTGAATATAAGCCACCATACCCGTTTCTAGTTTTGCTGTGGCATCTCGTCTAAGAAGGCTGTATCGTGGGATTATTGTCAAAAATCGTACTAGATAATCGTGATTCAGAAAAACCAAAGACGTGAAAAAAGTCATTTGAATAGGATAGGATGGAAGGCACATCTAACAATCTGTTCATTAAGTGACATACATTGAGATAACCTATTTTGAACCCAGCGTTACGGAGTCACTTGCTGCACTAACCAACAACCCAAGAACCATTGAAAACCAGAAAAAAGAAACATCAAAAGTAACCCCCCACCATCTGTATTAAAAACTATACCCAATGGCATAAACAAGAGACTATCTAATCTGTCGTGCAACGAAAGAGTATTCAACAACGCAGCAGTAGAATACCAAGAAGCGTTGCAAAAAAAAAGTGGTTACAACTAAAAAACTACAATATAACCAGATAATAACATGAATAAAAGCAAGAAAAAACAGGAAAAGGAAAATCATATGGTATACCCCCCCCCCCCCCCCCCCCCCCCCCCCCCCCCCCCCCCCCCCCCCCCATACGACGGGAAACTTAAAACAAACATAGGAAAGATTTTTTTTTTAAATCTTAACAACATCGTTCCCAAAAGAACACAAACTGTCTAAAATATTCAACAAAAACACCGTCAAACTATCATATTCATCATGTATGCCCAACCTCAAAAATTTAATTGATTCATCCAACAAAATGAAAACCAACACAGCAAAGAAGGGTGAAGAAAGGAAATCTTGCAACTGCACCAAAAAAGAACAGTGCCCCTTAAGCAATAAATGCCTCTATAACAATATTGTATACCAAGCCACTGTGACATCAGAAAATGAAAAAGAAACATATATAGGGATTACTGAAAATCACTTCAAAACCAGATATGCAAACCACAAACAGTCATTCAATAAAGAAAAATACAAAAACCAAACAGAACTGAGCAAATACATTTGGAGACTTAACAGGCACAAATGGAAATCGTTGTTAGTGAACACACCCCCCGCATCATCCTGGACCCCCCCCCCCCCCCCCCCCCCCCCAAAAAAAAAAACAACAAAAAAAAACACGTGAAACCACTTTGCACGTGAAAACAGCGACAACTGGGCCCTACATGCGATATAACATCGGCGGTAGGGGACCCAAACATCATCCTGAAGAGAGCCTTGCTCGAAACAACGTTGTAGATATTTTAATACTCCTTTAAGCTTGCTCTTATGTCTCAGATTGTAGAAATAGGGGGTGATAAGCTTCATATTTGCAGTGGTAGATAATTCTGCCTGACTGACAGTATGTGCTTCTGTGGGAGAATGGGGAATAATAAATGCTTCTCAAAATGACCTTCAGCAAGCTTATAGTCTCCGAAGCGGGAGACCATCTTCAGTGGGGAGGAAGCTCACTAACATATAACTCCTGGTCAGATACCGATATTTCGAAACCTGATTGTTTCTCCTCAGTGACCGCGGAAAGTGGTAATTTGACTCCTCTGCCTTTTCGGTTTTAAGAAGAATGCTATACCAGAAAAAGGCTGGTGTCTAATACCGTAGTATGTTTGTTGAGTTTTCAAAAAACTAACCAGAGGTCCCACCTAAGAAGCAAAAGAAAATCATGAAAGAGCAAAACAAGCTACATTTTCTTGTGAAAAGTAGAAAATATAAAATGATAACCTCTTAAGACACAAGTGCTGAGGGCCAGTTCTTGGAAAGAATCTGCAAGGGACTAAATTACAATAAAACAAATAAATTCTAAGGATAAGTACCGAGCACCATTCCAGCAACTTACAGAGCAGCTAGGTGTTGCAATGACTGCAAGAAATATTGAATTATAAACAAAGCTTGCTCTTATGTCTCAGATTGTAGACAATATTTCTACAAATCTGAGACATAAGAGCAAGCTTTGTTTATAACTGAATATTTCTTGCAGTCATTGCAACGCCTAGCTGCTCTGTAAGTTGGTGGAACGGTGCTGGTACTTATCCTTGGAATTTATTAGTTCATTGTAATTTAGTCCCTTGTGGATTCATTCCAAGAACTGGCCCTCAGCACTTGTGTCTTAAGAGGTTATCTTTTTATATTTTCTACTTTTCACAAGAAAATGTAGCTTGCTTTGCTCTTTCATGATTTTCTTTTGCTTCTTAGGTGGGACCTCTGGTTAGTTTTTTGAAAACTCAACAAACATACTACGGTATTGCACACCAGCCTTTTTCTGGTATAGCATTCTTCTTAAAAACCTAAAAGGCAGAGGAGAGTCAAATTACCGCTTTCAGCGATCACTGAGGAGAAACAATCAGTTTTCGAAATAAAGGTATCTGACCAGGAGTTAATACCGGTATCTGACCAGGAGTTATATGTTAGTGAGCTTCCTCCCCATTTGAGATGGTCTCCCGCTTCGGAGACTATATTGCAGAAGGTTCATTTTGAGAAGCATTTATAATTCCCCATTCACCCACTGAAGCACATACTGTCAGTCAGGTAGAATCATCTACCACTGCAGATATGAAGGCTTATCACCCCTCTATTTCTACAATCAGAGACATAAGAGCAAGCTTTGTTTATAATTCAATTATATATATATATATTACATAGGTATAGACAGAGTTGACCTGGGGCCGTCATACGATTCTCGTTACTGTGGTAACCATGGAACGGCATAGAACGCGAACAGTCAGGCGGGAATCTCATACTCTGCCCCGCTCCAACATCATCCTGCACTCCTCTGCCATGGCTTGGCACATATCCCCTCACCTCCTCCCATACTCCAGCTCCCCCCCACCTCTCCTCCCCCTCCCCCCCACCAACCTCCTCCTCCCCCCGTTGTACCTACACATACATACATACATATAATCTATGGACAAACGTGTGCGGGTATGTGGATCCTGCACAGAACCAATGCTCTCGCTCTCCCCCCATCCCGACAACCCGCCTCATCTCTCCAGCCAAAGCATGCACACAAACATCAAATGTCTGGGGTCTGTAGACCTAGCGATGGCACAATGGCTTAAAAGTCATTTGCATGGTCACGTCTGTATCTGTTGTACTTAACACTCACTTTTTTTTCACCAGCCATCCAAAAAAAAAAAAAAAAAAAAAAAAAAAACAATGTAGAACATTGAATATCAAAATATGTAAGTGACTATAAACACGTGTACAATACCATACTCATGTCCGTACATCCCATCTCAATCCTACCTACACACCACATACACCGTCAGACAGACAGACAAAAAGACACATAGACGAAACAACAGATAGATAGACAGACAGGCAGGCAGACAGATACATAAACAGACAGATCGATCGATCGATAGGTAGGTAGATAGATAGGTAGGTGGACAGATTAAACAGGGAAATAATTATTCATATCAACATATTCACACCACCTACTTAGTGTAAAGCACCACAATACATTTCAAATTAAATAAGATCGATTTTAGTCATCTGGTAGGAGAATTATAAAATTGTGGTCGTAGATAGCCCCATCACAAACATGTGCCCTAAAAATGTGGGGAAAAAAAACAGTTCGACTTCGATCATGCATGCTAAATCCACACGATTTGTATGACATGTGAATAGAAGAAACTGTACACATTTTAGTTAAATCTTTACAAATGCATGTAAAGCGCAGATGCTTGCTCCCTCTTTACGTCCATCCCCCACCCATCCTCACACACACACACACGCGCGCACACACACACACACACACACACACACACACACACATACATATATATATATATATATATATATAATAATTGTGTTGCTAACCAACAATAACTTAAATGTAAAGCTAAAACCTACAGCGCTGTTTCTTGCTGGTGCAGTCGTCAGGGTATGGGGGGGGGTCGGTGTTGTCGGTGTTTTTTTTTATACGTGTTCGCTGTCTGCCATCACGTGCGGTCAGTGTTTTTTCATGTGTTTTTGATTTCTGCTCCCTGATAGGAACTTCCATTTGTGTCTGCAATTGTTAACCATTTCTATCCTAGTGTTTAGGGTTGCTAATTTTGGTTTGCATAGGATCATATATTTTTCTGTTAGGCATAAATTACATCTTTTTGAAATGTTATTGTATGATGCAGCTCTTTTTAAGATTTTCCAGGATATGTTGTAGTCTATTTTTTTATCTTTGAGTTTCCAAATATATTTACTCAATTCTGTTTGATTTTTGTATCTTTCTTTGTTAAATGACTGTTTATGATTTGCATATCTAGTTTTTAAACTGGTTTTCAGTGATACCTATATATGTTTCTTCAGTGTTCTCTGATTTTACAGTGGCTTGGTATACAATATATTGCTGTGGAGGCATTTATTGTTTAGAGGGCACTGTTGTTTCTTGGTACAGTTGCAAGATTTTCCTTTCTTCACCCTCGTTTGTCTCTGCACTGCTTTTCGTTTTTTGTTGGTGAATCATGATGTGTTTTGAGATTCGGCATACATGAGTATGATAATTTGATGTTGTGCCTGTTAAATATCTTAAACAGCTTGTGCTCTTTTGGGAAAGAAGATGTCAGAATTTTAAAGAATTCTTTCCCAACGTTTGTTTTAACTCTTCCATCGTATGGGGGGTTGTACCATATGATTTTCCTTTCCTGTTGTTCTTCTTGTGTCTGCTCATATCATTTCCTGGGTCATAGTGTAATTTGTAGTTGTAGCCACTTTGGTGTAACGCTTCTTGGTATTCAGCTGCAGTGTTGTTAAATACTTTGAGTATGGAGTATGGAAGGTGGGTGATTACTTTTGATATTTACATAGACAGGTGTGTCATTTGGTTTTTTGTATGGTTTAAAAGCTGCATCATACAATAACATTTCAAAAAGATGTAATTTATGCCTAACAGAAAATATATATGATCCTATGCAAACCAAAATTAGCAACCCTAAACACTAGGATAGAAATGGTTAACAATTGCAGACACAAATGGAAGTTCCTATCAGGGAGCAGAAATCAAAAACACATGAAAAAACACTGACCGCACGTGATGGCAGACAGCGAACACGTATAAAAAAAACACCGACAACACCGACCCCCCCATACCCACGCACACGCACACACACACACACACACACACACACCAGAGCACATGGAGCATGCCCACTGAAACATGAACGTGAGACGTATACAAACATTCTCTCTTCCTCCCCTTCTCTCTCTCTCTCTCTCTCTCTCCTCTCTCTCTCTCTCTCTCTCTCTCTCAGTTTTTCAGTTTTTTACATGATTTTTTTTTCTTTTCAACGCTAAAATTTAGCTCCCACCTCCACCCCACCCCCATCCCAACCCCTTTTACCTCACTCCCATCCTTTTGTCAGTCTGACCTTCAGATTTAATGTCATAGTAACTTTCAGGTACTCAGGTCGACTATTCCGTGGACACTTGTGATAACTGGAACGCAGTTTTACGCACGTCAACACGCTTCCCACCCCCATCCCCCCCCACACCCACTCCCATTCCACCCCCACCCCCTTTTTCTTCCCCACTCAATTTTGCGCCACAGTATAAATCATAGTAATACCCACAACCCTGTCCTAACTGTTAGATACATGAATACGTTGGACTGATCAATTATATCTCCGTCTCCGTCTCCATTCCAGCCACCTGAGAAAGATCGCAACATCCAGGTGTCTCCATTGCGCATCACTTGCTTTGCACGTGCCATGCCTCGTACTCCAGGCCGCATTAACGCACACATGCCTGTTACAGAAGATAATAAGCCTGTACCCTGGAGAGAGAGGCAAGTTTAAGGTTACCCGACCACAGCATGGGAAACGGGCAAAGATCTGATCTAAATCACACTTGCACCTGTTGCGAAAGTCTCCATTTATAAGTGGGTGACTCTGCCCTCCCCCCCCCCCCCCCCCCCCCCCCCCCCCCCCCCCCCCCCCATCTCCTCTAATAACTTTAATTGGCTGCCATGTTTCTCTGACAACCCCTGTCATTCAGACAAACTGCAGAAACTTGATGTGGTTTTAACTCTCTACAGGAAGAGGATTGCCTCCCCCCCCCCCCCCCAACCACTCCCTCTCTCCCTCACAAGAAAACAGAACGAAACGAAACAAACACTCACAGACTCACCATGGACCAGAAGGCTGGAAACAGGGAGAAAAACTGAGATGTTTCCCTGAGAAGGGAATTTATTTCTACTTCCACTTGCTCTGAGATTCTGTATCAAGTTTCACTGATTGACCTAGAAACATAGTGAGTACTTTCTAAGTATTAAAACTATGCATTATTTGTATCTATATTCGTGCTCTAATAGGGTTATCGTATGCTGAAGCTTTGTAAAGTCTGTTAGATTTATTACTGTTGACCACCAAAAGAGTCTGCAGTATGTAACGAAGTCGAATTTGTGCTTGGGTGTTTTTTTGTTTTTTTTAGTTCCAGCAGTTAATTACATCACCTGAATATTTGACTACACGTTTGAAGTTACTTCCCTTCAACTGATTGGCAGTTTCTCATTGTCTTCTACCGCTGTGTAAATTCACTCAACACCTGAGTGTAAAGAAACTAAGGAGGAGACACTGAAGTCAAATATAAATACATTTATGTACTTTTCCTTATGTTGGTTCCGACCTCCTACTTTCCTGGAAGTTCAGAGGGCAAATGTGAGGAAGTTCAGAGGGCAAGTGTGAGAAAGTTCACGGGGCAAGTATGAAGAAGTTCAGAGGGCAAGTGTGAGGAAGTTCAGAGGGCAAGTGTGAGGAAGTTCAGAGGGCAAGTGTGAGGAAGTTCAGAGGGCAAGTGTGAGAAAGTTCAGAGGGCTAGTGTGGGGACTTCTTAAGCCAGAGCCCAAAGTACTCGCCCACAAACTAGGGTGTATAACTTACAGAGAGCTTGGGACACTATTGCATCATGACAGCTGGCCAGTACAGGATGTATAACTTGTACAGAGCCTGGGACACTATTGCACCATGGCTGGTACAGGAAGAAGAAACCAGACTTAGATGGGACAAAGTGGACAGCTGACAAACTAGCAGGCCTAACCAAAGTAGTGACAAGTACAAACAAGGGAGAGATCCCTCGGTTTCTTCAACAGCTCAACTCTTAACAAGGTCAGTAATTAATCCTAATTTATTGCATTTGAAAGCCTTTAGGCAAAAAGCAATCCTAGCCTGCCATGGCGTGGAGAAATGGTGTGTTATCACCCAAGAGAAGACCACAGTGACTCATTGTTTGAATTGTGAATATTTTGTATATTTCAATCTTGTGTCCAAAAGTTAAGTTTTGTGTGTGAAATTGCACTTGTTTCGGTCTGTTCTTCCTACACTATTTCATGTTTGATCCTATTTCAGATTCTGTCAGTCGCACAGAGCACAAGCAAGTCTAAGTGCATATATCTAAGATAAATTGCACTCAAACCATGTCCTTGGGTAGTGCTGACAGTCAAAAAAAAAAACAAAAAGCAAGCATTTCTTTCAGTTACTGCTACTTGAAAGTTGCTCTTTCCCCCATTAGCACGAGAGAGGGTCGAGATGAATTTCAAGGATAAAGTATTCTATCATATTTGATAGGGATCATACTCTGAGTCCGTCACCATGAGGATCACTCCCTTCCACGCCTACTGTCACAGCCATGCATTACTTCATGCCAGTCTGACGGCTCGTTTCACTTCCCCTACTATTTGTGGAAGATTCATCAATTCAGCATCACAGTTTGTTGGCTCTGAAGGTCATCTATGGACGTACGCCAGCAGAGTGTTTGTGTCACTGCTTCACTGGACAGGACAGTATAAAGTTGTATGCAACATTTTGGGTCCAAATTGTTTGGTTATTTGCTCCAATGTGTATCTTCAGGTGGACGTACCTTTGATTCCTGAAGCGTCTGTGTACGTACAGATGTGGTCTGTTTTTAGCCTTTTTCCAGTTCCAATATCTGATTTTCTGCGCATTTTGCGTTCTTGCCATTCTTGACTATCTTTTATCTAAGCTCTGGTACTGTTGCTGTGTGGTGGAGATGTTCAAAAAAGTGGATTATTGTCCCATTCGTTGGTTTGTTTGAGTTCTGATCCTAGACAATCAAGGTATAGATTGTTTTTCTCTGTGTGTCGTCTATGATTTTGTATTGTGGAGAAATATCTTTTGTTTCTTTGACTGCCTCATACAGTAGGTTTGGGGATTGAATGTCAAGTGCTCTAAAGTGTATTTTTCACTTGTCCAAGCTTTCTGACCTGCATTTAAGGAAGATCGAAAAGCTATCACATTGTTTCAGAACAAGCGAATGACCGTGGTAGCACTGACTCTGAGGTCACACCCATTGTGTTTTTGATTGACACACATACATCATGGTACATTCTGGTAAACCTGACAGTGGTTGCTATGTGAGGCAAATCATTCTTCAGATCTGAAATATAGCATATCTGAAAGCAGAGGAAGCAATATCGAAGACTGTTGAAATGGTTCAGAAGCACAGCATGATCTCCTAGGGTGAGTCGGCTGCCAGTGCTAAATGTGACTCAGGATGAGCATGATTCTGGCCGTGTCTGGTGAGGAGGCCAGAAAGAGTTATGCGTGGGATGTCAATAATGTAAGCAATTTTTGGAAAGACATTTTCAAATGGAAAATGAGAACAAAAACTATTTGACGCAAACATTCAGGGAAGACTGGCCAGACAGAAAGGTAGGTTTGGATGGGACCGAAGATAGAGAAGGAGACAGATGCGGATGGGGATGTGAGGTGGGGGGGAGGGGGGGGGAACCAGGAGAGAAGGGCTGGGGGTAAATCTCATGAGGGGGGTAATTCTGTCATAACTCATGGCCCAAAGTTTTATCTTGGCTGAAAGTAGGTCAAGCAAGTTGTTTGCACAGTGCAGTCAAGAGAGTGAGTGTGCAGCATCTGTACCTGTCAGTTGCCCACACCTATCATTTCAAGTGACATCGTGCCTTGAACTGCCAAGAACATTCCATGAGGAAACATGGTATGCATTTCGTTTTGCATGTACATCTGTCTGTGGTTGTATTTTACGCCTGAGCAACGCACGTGCGTGCGCGTGCGTGCGCGTGCGTGTGCGTGTGTTTGTGTGTGAGTGTGTGTGTGTGTGTGTGTGTGTCTGTGCACGTATATATATATATATATATATATATATATATATATATTTTTATATACATATACATATACATACATAAGAAAGTAGCTTGTTTTGCACTTTCATTATTTTCTTTTGCTTCTTAGGTGGCACCTTTGGTTGGATTTTTGAAAACTCAACAGCATACTACGGTATCGCACACCAGCCTTTTTTCAGGGATAGCATTCTTCTTAAAACCGGAAAGGCAGAGGAGTCAAATTACCACTTTCAGCGATCACTGAGGAGAAACAATCAGGTTTTCGAAATACCGGTATCTGACCAGGAGTTTTATGCTAGTGAGTTTTTCCTCCCCATTGGAGATTGTCTCTCCACCGAAGGCTATAAGCTTGCTGAAGACTCATTTTGAGAAGCATTTATTATTCCCCATTCACCCTCAAGCACATACTGTTCATTAGGCAGAATTATCTATCACTGCAGATATGTATGCTTATCTACCCCTATTTCTTCAATCTAAGACATAAGAGCAAGCTTTGCTTATAATTCAATATTTCTTGCAGTCATTGCAACACCAAGCTGCTGTGTTAAGTTTGCTGGAATGGTGCTCGGTACTTATCCTTGGAATTTATTAGTTTATTGTAATTTAGTCCTTTGTGCATTCATTCCAAGAACTGGCCCTCAGCACTTGTGCCTTAAGATGATATTTTTTTTATATTTCCTACTTTTCACAAAAGATGTAGCTTGTTTTACTCTTTCACGATTTTCTTTTGCTTCTTAGGGTGGCACCTTGGTTGTTTTTTTTTGAAAACTCAACAAACAAACTATGGTATAGCACACCAGCCTTTTTTTTCTGGGATAGCATTCTTCTTAAAACAGAAACGGCAGAGGAGTCAAATTATCACTTTCCGCGGTCACCGAGGAGAAACAATCAGGTTTCGAAATATCGGTATCCGACCAGGAGTTTTATGTTAGTGAGTTTTCCTCCCCATTGGAGACTGTCTCTCCCTTGAAGGCTATAAGCTTGCTGAAGGCTCATTTTGAGAAGCATTTATTATTCCCCATTCACCCACTCAAGCACATATTGTTCGTTAGGC
>JADBJO010012477.1:50000-57828 GCA_016801955.1 Conus betulinus
GTGTGTTTGCGGGTAGTGGTGGGGGGAATGGGGAGATAAGGGGGCTTTAGATTTATTATTAGAAAAAAAAAGGGGGGGGGGGGAGGGAATTTAGAGAGAGACAGCATGAAGCGTAAACAAATTAAGGGGGGGTGGGGGGGGGGGGGGGGGGGGATAAATGGACAGATAAAATGATAGACTATAGGTGAATAAGATAGAAGTGTTAAAGACAGGATAACAACGACAGGTTTTTAATATACCTCTCAATTCAATAATTGGATAATCATACGAAGCTAAAAACAATGGGTATAAAACATTCAGTATTAAGATACTAGATGAAAACAACGCTACTTACAGTATAAGATGTAGATATAAATGGGGTCATCCACCCTTCCACATTCTACCATTCACTACTGGCATACATGTCACAGTGAGCTGTGAATCAGAGAAAGAACAACTTGGGGCATACATTGGGGTGAATTACAGTTCACAAGGGAGAGCATTCAAACAACGACCACATAAAGAGAGCAGAACATATTTGACTATCATTTCCCCTATATCATAGGCCCTCACCAATTCGGTAACACTTATATACACCCTACATACACCCAGGACATCAGCATAAGACAACCTTATATGGCCCCCCCCTCTCCCCTCTCTTTTTCCCAGTTTTTATTTCTTCTCTCTATTTGTCTTTATCTCTGTCTCTCGTTCCCGAGTCTCTCACTCCCGGCCTCTCTTTCTTGATTTACAACCCCCCCCACCCCCACCCCCACCCCACCCCGCATTTCCCCCCCACCGCTCATTCTCTCTCCCCCTTTTTTTTTTTCCCTCTCGCCTTCTATGTTTTTCTACCCCTCTCCCAGTATTTCTCCGTCTCTCCCACTGCTCCCTCATTCCCCACCCCGCCTTGCTCTAGGTTTTTCACTCACTCTTTTTCTCTCCCCCTTTCTATCTTCTCTCTCTCACACTTCTTTTTAACCCCCTCCCCTCCCCGCTCCCCCTTTCAACCCATCTCTCTCTCTCTCTCTCTCTCTCTCTCCTGCACTTCATCTCTCTATTCCTTCCCCCTCAGTCTCCTGACAAGGTTTCGGCACCATTTTGGGTCCTTTTCCCTGTGATTCCCCTTTCCCATGTGTCTCCTCTTACCCTGTCTTCCAAGAGTTCATAGTTTATCCCTATCCCACCATCTCCCGGATTTTTCTTCTCTCCCCTCACCCCTCTCCCTGCCTTTCCTCCCCCCCCCCCCCTCCTCCTCATCTCCCTCTCATACCCACCGTACCTCTTATCTTAAATACAATTTTTAATATCTTAATGGAAATGTTAGTCCAGTTATGGGTGTGTGTTGTTTGCAGCCTTCCCTGAGGAAGCCTTGAAGTAAAGGCGAAAAACTTGAAAGAAATGAAGAGTTGTGGAGTGGGAATGGATGTGCGGATTTTATTACTTCTTGTGGTGTGCGTGTATATATATATATATATATATATATATATATATATATATATATATATATATATATATATATAATTTTGTCAGACGTACGATATCCATGCATGCACGCACATTTTGCAGGTTTTACTTACTGCAAGTGTCCACACACACTCTCTGTGGTGTCCGGAACTGGCTTCCTCTGTGCGGGGATCCCATACACATCACAACTACTGGTCGGCGACAAACTCTTGCCCAACTGGATCTTCCCGCGGATCGGAGCTTGGCCGGGAACGCGCGCAGCCCCCAGCCATCCACCTTAGTGCCCGATCTCCAGTCTCCTCTACCGCACGGGGAGTCGGCCCAGCTATAACAAAACCGGATAAACACGAGTTCAAAACACTGCCAGCCAGTTTAGCAGTCATGTTACACTTTAAACATTTTTGAACTCTTCAATTTTTCAAACATAGTTTCGGTTCCGACAATAAACCGTTGAAAACAAAATGGAGAATCATCTAGATTCTCACAATATAAAATTAGATACTTACGGCTTGAGTACCGGTCATTCAACTACAATTCACATACTTCTGTATGTGTTAGGCCTCTGCCTTTATCATTGGGCACAGTCCGCCCTCTTCTTCATCTAAATCATCTGTTCCATTCTCAGAGAGTGCGCACCGATACAGGCCAACGCCTGTTTATATTCAAATCGCGTGAACAGTGTTAAAAATTTCACTCAAACCCTGGGCCACGCTCAGTCAGTACTCTCCCTTGTGTCACACACGACTACCTATAGTGTAACGCACGAATCAATAATCTTTTTCTTAATCTGTACTGTCTCATGTAATCGCGTAGCATACGAAATATCGCTCCGCATTACATGACACCCCCCTTTCCCGGGGTAAGATTTTTCCACCGGAGAAATCTTGCAAAAGGATACCCCACAGAGGAACCCAAAACCAGAAGTACTATATATACATATCAAATGCACAAAGTATATTCATCAAAGGAATCAACACTTTTTTATCCATGGATCACCTCAATATCTCCAAAAAACATAATCCACATCTTAAGCACAACACTTGCATGATCCATACACTTCCTGTCAAACCCAGAAACAGAATATGCAAGATGAAACCATTAAGAATTGCACTATATGCATAGATGAAACAGTAAGCAAGCACCCACACAAAGATATCAAAATATGCAGTGATCTTTCAAAAGACAACCTGAAAGAATCCATCGTGTATCAATAGCATGAGACACACGTTAAAATCACCAATCATGGTTCAAAATTATCTACATGACCATGAAACATGCACAGCAGCCAATCTGCAATGGTCATTTACAATGACACTACACCAAATCATTTTCACCCATGAACGCAAGTAAGAAATACAGACATTTGACCACACCACAAAAAGATACAGCAATAATGTATATACACAATTCTTAGACTTGTATCTTGTGTAGACCATACTCACTCAAACTTGTAGCTAACTGTAGCTTACAAGACAGGAATGAATAAGCAATGATCAATCACAAATACAAAATACAGCATCAGCAGACCATAAAACACATGGTATAGCACTACTCCCTGGACAACAAATCTGCGAAAATATTAGATGTCCCAGAGATAGGCTCAACAGTGAAACAGTACTCTTGAATGCTTAATGCCCATCTTAACAGGCGATTATTTTTTTTATTTTGACGCTTTCAAAAATGTCAACGGTCTGTGGTCAGTTTGCAAAACAAAAGGTCTCCCTGATAAAAACCTAGCAAACTTGTCCAGTCCCCCCAGACAAAGCAAGACACACTCCCTTTCAATAGTCGAGTATCTCTCTTGCACCACAGAAAACTTTTTGCTAGCGTATTGCACTGGATGTAAAAGTCCTTGACTTTTCCTGTAGCAAACATGCACCCATGCCCTTACTGCTAGCATCTGTACGTAAGACAAAATCTTCATCCAAGTTAGGAAGAAGTAACACAGGAAATGAATTGAGTACAGCTTGAACCTTCTCCAAACTTTTCTGACACTCATCAGACCACTCAATCTGACGCTTCTTATCTCCCTTAGTCAGTTCAGTCAAAGGTGCAGTAAGACTAGCAAAATGAGGAACATATCTGCGATAGTAGGACAAAAGACCCAACAAAGAGCGAACCTGCTTCTTCGTAGTTGGCTTACCCACAGACAAAATCTTTTGCACTTTTTCTTGACTTCCGGACGAACATGACCAACGGAAATCATATGTCCCCAAAAAACTCCAACTCCTGAAAACCAGCCAGCACTTTTTGACGGACGAGCTGTCAACCCAAACAACCTGAGACGGGTCAAAAGCATGCGTAAGTAGTCCAACAACTGCTGCCAAAGACGAGCTGCAAGAAGAATGTCATCAAAAAAACTTACAGCTGAAAACTGATACAACTGCAGCTTCCGCATCATTCTTGCGAATGTAGCTGGTGCGTTCTGCAACCCGAAAGGCATTCTCGTCCACTGAAACAACCCAAAAGGAGTTTGAAACGCAGTCTTTTTTTTCCTTATCCTGAGGCAACATAGGTATCTGCCAGTATCCCTTCGCAAGGTCTACTTTGACAAAATACCGACCTTCAGACAAACGACAGAAAATATCCTCAACATCTGGAATCGGTTCAGAGTCGAACACAGTGACCTTATTGAGAGCCCGATAATCGATACAGAATCGAATTGAGCCATCAGGCTTACCCACCAGAACGACTGGAGAACTGTACGGTGATACAGACGGTTCATCATCACTCCAAGATCCAACATAACCTGAACCTCTCTCTGAATGATCTCCCTCTTTGCAAAAGGCAAAGGGTAAGACTTGACCCTAACAGGAACATCAGTAGTCAGATTAATACAGTGTGGATCTACCTGTACAGCCTCCCTGGTGTATCTGTCAAGACATCAGAAAAATCCTCCAAAACACTCATCAACTGAGACTTTTGAGTGTCTGACAACTCAGGAGCAACCTTTACATCACGAAATGTCTCGCCTTGAACAGACAGGTAGGTAATGAAACGTCATCGTCACTCACATCCTGTACAACTACAGAGGAACAATGTACTACACTCCTACAGAGGAACAATGTACATCCTGTACAACTCCTACAGAGGAACAATGTACATCCTGTACACCGACGGGGGAGAAACAGGGGAATGTGAACACTCTGCATCCGAAACACCAGTGGAAACAACACAATCCACAGGTAACTCATTAGACAATGCAGACGCAGAGTCTAATCCCTGAGGAACACAAAGAGCAACATCGAAATTGACAGCAACATTCGTCCGAACCACATACTCTTTCAACATATTGATGTGAAAACCTTGGACTTTCCATGCATGTCAATACGATAGTTGACAGGTTGAACACTTTTCCTTCACACAAGAAAAGACCTTTCCAGGAAACCTTCAACTTATTCTGTTCATCAGAGAGCAAAACAAGAACCTGATCACCCACTTTCAATGAACGAGGAGAGCTCTTTCTGTCTGCGTACACCTTATACTTGTCGGTCTGACTGTCAGCGGTCTGTTGTGCCTGAGCACAACTGTCCAGTATCCGATTGTGCAAGTCATGTACATATTGGTAAACGTTTTTTTGTCATCGTCAGTCATCTGTGTGCCAGTCCACTTATCAGCTAACAAAGCGATAGGACCCACGGGGTGAATGACCGAAAAGTAACTCAAAAGGAGAAAACCCTAAAGTCATATTCGGCAACTCCCGATATGCAAACAGAACAGCCGGAATGTACCGATCCCACTGCTTGGGACAGTCACGACAAACCTTCTTCAGCATGGACTTCAAGGTGCCATTAAACCTTTCCACCATCCCGTTAGACTGAGGGTGGTATGGAGTAGTGGTAACAGAAGAAATAGACAACAGACGGTACACTTCCTTCATCAGGTCCGAAACAAACTGAGTACCACAATCAGTAAGAATTTCGGAAGGCAAACCATACCTTGAAAAAATAGAAAGAAGAGCCTCCGCACAGTGACTGTATCGATACGTTTGAGTGGGGGACAGCCTCTGGAAACCGAGTAGCTGTATCCACCAACGTCAGAACGTACCGAAAGCCAGAAGACGACACCTCCAAAGGACCAACCAAATCCATCGCTACCTTCTCTCAAAAGGTACTGAAACCAACGGCATCTTGTGCAACGGCGCACAAGGGACGCGGTTACGAGACAGTCTTCTGACAAGTATCACATGAACGACAATACTCCTTGACTGACTGAGACACTCCTGGCCAAAAGAACGATGCAAGAACTCGCTGTAGAGTACGTCTGATCCCACAATGACCAGAAAAAAAATGCTGTCATGCGCAGTATGAAGCACACGTTACGTAACTCCTGAGGAACTACCACTGACGCTTACGCTTAACTTCACCTTTGTCCTTGACCAAGCGACATAGAACAACATCATTAAAAAAAACAAAAACAGGCTTAGTCAAAGGGAAGGTACCTCAGTTACAACTGAAGAGAACAAATGGCTCAAAGAGGCATCACGCTTCTGCATAGCAGCAGCAAATTCCTTAGGTTGTATCCAGCACAGACAAATCAGGCACTGACAACGGTACAGGCAACTTTTTCTCCTTGTCTGCCTGTAAACGAGTAGTCACATTACATGGGACAAAAGATCCACCAGCACCTGAACATGCTGAAGTAACACCTGGAAGATTACCAAGAATGAGATCCGTTACTGGGTTCTCAATAACACAGGCAAGCACCTCACCCTCAAGTAAGGTGTACTAACTGAGACCACAGCAAGAGGGAAAACCTCAATCTTACCTCCAAAAGAACGACAATGTTGTTCTTCACCAGTGAACTGGTGTGGAAGAACAAAAGAACGGCGCACTCCCGCAGTAGTGCAACCTGTGTCCCTCAACACAGAACAGTGAAACCCATTGACAGTTCCTGACTCAACCCAGTAAGCCGTCAGTGTTAACATGTGACACCATCGAATGGGCTACAGTAGATGGATCGGAAACATTGTCTGACATACCTGCGACATTCACTGCTGACTGCTCTACAGATGGACAATCCCGAGCTTTATGAAACCAGCAACCACAATTGTAACAACCTGCGGGGGTGTACCTGAGTATATATGAGCCTGTCCCGCGCTGTCGGCCACGGTTTACGCGGATACCGAGAGTTAGACGCTGTTTGACCACCTCTAGGTGTACCGGTATTTGCACCCAAATGACCAGACTGCTGACCACCACCGGTAGCAGACTGTTCAAACCGGCTGCCATGATCCCGTCCGCTACGAGAATTTTGACCACCGCGGGAATTTTGACCTCCACGGTAACGATTACGGTTCTGATTTGAACGCCAAGAGCCAAATCCACGGTCTGAACCAACACTGTTTTGGTGATGTGCGAAGGAAGCGACATTTACATCAAAAACCGTGTCCGTTCCCTTGCGGGCAAACGTCCGATCAGGATGCGCAGTCCTGTACTGTTTCCGCAAGCTCGCACATTTCTTCAGCGCGCTCGCAACCGACCTTTCTTTTAGAAAAACAGCCAAGTCCTTTGAAACGCTGTTTAAAAAATCTGCTCAAAAAAACAGATCACGAAGTTCCGCATAATCCTTTTTAGTTTTTGGACAGTCAATCCACCGATCAAGAAAATGCGCAGACCGAATCAAATACGCAGGAAATGACTCGCCTTTCTCCGGACGCACGGTACGGAATTTCTCGCGAAATCCTTCGGCGGTACACCGGTAACGCGCTTAAGTAATTCATCCTTAAGTTCATCCCATGTTAAAGTATCCTTCGCTGCCAAAGAATGATACAGCGTCAACGCACTGCCCTTGAAAAGAGACGCAATATACAACCCCACTTATCTTTGGGCCACTCGCAAGAAGTAGCATGACTCTCAAATCTAAACAAAAATGCATCAATCTCATCTTTGTTTTCATCAAAGACAGGCATCTTGGGGATATAAGGAGAACGACCAGAAATAGGTTTCGCATCACCAGAACCCTGCGCAGAACCATTGTCTGTTACACCAAAAGCTTTTAATTTCTCCATTTCAAGCTGAAGCTTCTTACTCTCTAACTCTAACTCCATGGCTTTTTAAATCTTTCTCATGCTGCTCCCTCTCCCTCTCTCTCTCTCTTTCCCTATTCTTTTCTCCTTTTCTTTCTTTCTCTTTTCTTCTTTTCCTTTTCTTCCTTTCTTTCTCTTTTCTTCTCTCTCTTTTCTTTTCTCTCTCTCTCTTCTTTATCCTTTTTCTTCCCTCTCTTTATCCTTTTCTTCCCTCTCTCTTGCGCGCTCAGCGCGATCCTCTTACCCTGAGACAGGTAGGTCTCAAAGGCCGACATTTTTGAATGAAATTTTTTTTTTCTAAATATAAAAAAAAAAATGAAATTTTTATGAAAAAGAAAAGAACAATGAAAATTT
>JADBJO010012478.1:0-30000 GCA_016801955.1 Conus betulinus
TTGAGTCCCGCGTTTGAAATTTTTAGAACAGGTCCATGGAAGGAGACAGTTTAATATCCTCCAGCATGGGTGTACAAACAGAATGCTGGTACAGCTTTGATCCTCAGCCTCATTGGAAAGAGAGACGAGTGTTGTGGGAAGTTAGTGGCAGGAACGTAATTTCAAGGCAATAGCAATGCAAAACGGTTCGCAAAAACCCTGCAATCCTGCTTGTCCTATTAAAGATGTAACAGTTTTGCAACCATCCAGTTGACATAGCATTTTATGTTCGGCAATTTTTTGTGAGAATCATTTTAACTTTTTAATAAATAGATACTATATTCACAACAACAAACGGCATTTTATGAATGGGCAAGTTTTTTGGTCACATTGTTTTAATGTTAACTTTTTAAGATAAGATCTGTATTCACAAACAACATGCAGATATCTTATGAATGTAATATGTTTTTGTCACATCCCTCCTTGATATTCCTTGTACCTGTTGTTCGTTATTCTCATCATGGTTGCAAATTAGAATGAGATTAATGGACACGGTTGCGCCATATTATCATGCAAAGTTTTAGAATCCTGCAGTTTGGTCCCTGAGAAGAACCTGCAGATTGGGTTGCGCGAAAAGACCACCTGGGTCTGTACTGCAACCTCACAGAAAACACTGAGGTAAATGAGAGCTGAAAACTGCCCTTTATAAAATCCACATAATGACAGTGGTTTGATGTTGGCCTCTGCTCGAACTTATGTCAAAAACAGACAGAACTATTTGGCAGCCAGTGTGGGGTGGAGGAATGGGAGAATCTACAGGAAGGGGTTTGGGGGAATGGGAGGGGGTGAGTGTACATCTACTTCATCATGGAGTGAAATGATAATGTAATGTTGTCTCCACACTTTTTAGCTTAAGGGCAAAAAAAAAATCCTTTTTTGAACAAAAAAACCAGATTTGGTGATTTAACCCCTCCCCCTCCGCTTCCCTATTTGTGAGCAGGGATATTTTAGACATATCACAAATACAAGGTACACATCTCAACATGATTTCTATAGCTTGGCCCATATTAGTCCTTAGTAATGCTTCACTACTGCTTTGTGAACTGGGATGCATTGAGGTAGATTGTTTTATGATTCTTGTTTTCGTCATCACTTCTATGCTGAGAATTATTCTGGTCAAACATCGCTCATGAAATCTACAGAATGAGAAGGTGTCAGAAGACTTTCACATGTTTATCTCATGAAGGTCAGATTTCCATTGTTTTTTCCCACAGATATCGGAAACTTTCAAGTGTTGTGTCCCAATGATGTCAGATTTCCCAGTGTTTGCCCCACAGGTGTCAGAAAGACTTTCACATGTTTGTCCCATGAATGGTAGATTCACAGTTTGTTTGCCCCACAGTATGTCAGAGGACTTTCACCTGTTTTCATCCCATGAATGGCAGATTCCCAGTTGTAATCTGCTCAAATGTCGGGCCGACTTTGCCATGTTTTCCCATGAATGCAGATTTCCCAGTGGTTATTCCACAAACGTTGGAAGACTTTGGCATTTTGTCCCATTAATGGCAGATTTCCCTGTGTTTATTTCACCAATGTCGGAAGACTTTGGCATGTTTGTCCCATTCATGGCAGATTTCTCATCCCAGTGTTTATTTAATAAATGGTCGGATAAACTTTGGCATGTTTTTTTTCCCATGAATGGCAGATTTCCCGTGTTTATTCCACAAACGTTGGAAGACTTTAGAATGTGTTGTTCCTATGAATGGCAGATTTCCCTGTGTTTATTCAAACAAATGTCAGAAGACTTTGGCATGTTTGTCCCATTCATGGCAGATTTTCTCAGTGTTTATTCATAAATGTCAGAAGACTTTGGCATGTTTTTTCCATGAATGCAGATTTCCCAGTTGGTTATTCCACAAATGGTCGTAAGACGTTGGGCAGCGTTTTCCCATGAATGGCAGATTTCCCAGGGTGTTTGCCTCACAGGATGTCAGAAGACCTTCGCATTTTGTCCCAGTGCTGTGCCAGATTTCCTAGTGTTTGCCTCACAGATATGGAAGGGTTAAGCCTGCATAGGTGAATTAAGATTTTACCTAGTTTTTGACCTAATATCAAGTCAAGTGTTCAGCTTCCTGGTGTTTGGCTCAGCCATCTATTCTCTCCACAGAACTTGTTGGACATTGGAGTGATGGATTTTACTCCTGGGTTCTCATCTCTCTTTCAAAAGGTTTCCTAATTTTTTCCTGGAATTTCCCTAATTTAGAAATCATCCCCCAATCCTGAATTTAGTGGAAAATCTAGAATTTCAAAATTTTGTTGAAAAAGTGGGGGGTTGAGTGAAGTGAGGAAGTGGTTGGTGGTGGTGATTTTTTTAATTGGGATTATAACCGGTATTGCAGACTAAAGCACAAATGATGTTTGTGGATGGTTGGCCAGTTATAATACTAAGAAATCACGTTATCTCTTTAAATCCTTCGTTTCTCAACTGAAAGCATCAGAGGATTAGAAATGCTTTTCAGTCGAAGAACTGCCCACGCCCCCCTTCAGCCTTCCCCATCGCATCCCCTGGTTCTAGAATGTTTGACTCACAAAGCTTGGCAACAATGGAGAATCTTTTTTTTAGTTCATATGTAAAACAAAAGTTCCTTTGATATATTCTTAGCTGAAACGTTGATTATTTTAACTATATATATATATATATAATTATATTCACAAGTTCTAATGAAGTTCGCATTGATTATTTAAAGATATATAGTATATATAGTATATATAGATATAGATATATATATATTCCAAATTTCTAATAAGTGTGAACTGGCAACTGCTATGGTTCTTAGCTGAAGCCCTAACTTTTCAGTCGATGTTTTTTTGTGTTGTTTGGTTGTTGTGTGTGTGGTGTTTTTTAATAGTTTCTGTGATAAATGACTGATTGCTTTATGTTTCCATGTAAGAAAGCTTTGATAGAAGAATCTGCCCTAATAAAACACTTGGTATCGTCAGTACATCTTACTGTTTCCTTCTTCATTTCATTCATAACTTTGAATTTCAGGCTTCTTGCCTACTGGTAGTCTTTCAAAGTATTCTCAGTACTACTGTTACTACTATTGCTTCTAATGATAGCTTTGTTGAATAGATCATGGCTGTAAAAATTCATGCAAGATGGCTCCCAGCTAGAATTCTTTCCCATGTTTTTCATAGGAATAAAATATTAATTCTAGATATGAAATTTGTTTTTGCAGATGGATGATATCAACTTCTTTACTTGCGTATTGGATTTAAAAGCAGAGTAAGCGTACAGGTGGTCCACAGGATTTCATCCTTTCAAATCCAGTAAAATCTGGTATGTAAGAATTTCTTTGAACTTCAGAGTTTTAGGCTGTTTAATGTAGGAAGTTATCAGTGTTTTCCCACTGGCGTCAGCAGTATCCCACTGTGTGCCCCGGGGGGATTGGTAGAGTAACCGAGATGTTCTAGAGAATGTCCGTCGAGAGATCGTGTTTTGCCAGGGGGTTTCCTGAAGCTGAGTGAGTGCCCTATGGATCCGGAGCTATATGAGTGTGTGTTCTTTAGCTTTCAGGAGATGAGGAGTGAGTGCACTTTGGATTTCAGTGGTGAGTGAGTTGCCCCAGGGATTTCAGGAGAGATGAGATGAGGTGTGCCTTAGGGATTTACGGAGATATATGAGGGAGTGCCTTCGGGATTTCAGGTAGATATATGAGTGACGGGCCATAGAGCTGTCAGGAGATGTATGAGTGAGTGCCATAGGGATGTCAGGAATATATCGGAGTGAGTGCCATTTGGATTTAGGAGAATATATCAGTGGAGTCGCACCTGTAGATTAAGGAGATATATGAGTGAGTGCCCCTATGGAGTGCAGAAGGGAAATGACTGTGTGCGCGCTTGGTTCCAAAAGATATTAAGATGTTCAATGTGCATGTCAGAGGATGAACCGTGAGTACGTTGTAGATGTAGAGGATTTAAGTAGTATGCAAATTAGGGGTGTCCAAACGTAAATGAAAGTGTGCGTAGAGGGTTTTACAAGATGCTAACCTGTGTAAACTGTATGATAGTTGTTAGCAAGTTATCGGATTGTGTGTATATGGAATCAGAAGGAACCTTGGATTAGGTGTGTTCTCAGGCTTCCAGATAGGAATGTCAGTACATGCTCTATAGGGGTCAGAAGATCCTGAGTTATATATACCCTACAGATATCAAAAGATACACTGGGTGTTCCCTATGGGTGTCAGAAGATAGACTGGTATGTGCCTGTTGGTGTCGGATTATCAGTGGGTGTCCCAGTGGTGTCCAGAATTGCTGAATGTGTCGTATGTGTCAGAAAAAGCACTACTGTGTGCCCATACAGATTGTGTTTATTCCTTTGTTTTCATTGTCCTGAATGTTGTCAATCTTGCCTGAACGAGACCAAAGAGGTCGAACATGTCTGGTGTCTTGTCTTGTAATTTGTTTCTCCCTTTCGTCTGGTGGAATAATTATTAATTTCTTTTTAAAAGGTGTTAGAAAGGTTTATGTGCATGTGGGTTCAGGAAAATTTGCTAGTGTAGATCAACAGGTGGCAGAGAATTTCTTGTTGGATAAAGCTGTTGTGGGGGTGCAGATTGTCACAGGTCCTAACACACTGGTTTAAAAAACTGATCAAACTAGGTGTGTAACGAAATTTCGGTCCAATGCCGTGTTTTGGAATATGGATGTTGAAATTCATTTGTATAAGAATGTATTATCTGTGTCTGATCTATGAGAAGATTTTTGTTGTGTACTCTGCCGGTTGTTGAAAGATTTACCAGTATGTACCCAGCGGACATCAGCAAGGTCTACTGTGGTGTGTTCTGAGGATTGTCAGAATATTTTTACAGTTTAGGTCCCGCAATGTTGGAAGAATGATGTTATTTGATGTGGGTGTCAGTATACTAATGATGTATGCCCAGTGGAGGTCAGAAGATTAACTGGTGTCGTGTGCCTGGGGGTATCAGAAGAATTTACTGAAGGGGCCTTATGGATGATCAAAAGTAAGTGGTCAGTTCCTTTAGCACTCAGACGAGTCAGTATTGTGTGCTGTGTGGGTGCAGCTGCACAGCCAGTATGTGCCCTCTTGGGGGTGGCAGCCACTGTAATCGGTGTGTGGCTTAAAGAGGGCAGAAAAGTACCGGGGTTTTCCCTGTTGATACCAGAAGTTTACTGGCTGTTTGCCCATGGAGCATCGGGAAGAATTACAGTGTGGTACCTCATGGGGTTTGCAGAGGGGGTACCTTGTGTGGTCCCTCATATTTATGGTTTGAAATCCTATTGATGTCAGAACATTTGCATGATTGCCCTTGGTTGGTTCGGCTTTTGCTCATAAATAGCAGGTAGATTGAGGGGCTTGCCCATGATAAGGATATCTGAAGCATTTGGCCTTGTTGATTTCAGAGGATTCTTTTTGTGTTGATTGAACCCCTGTTGTAGTGCTGTTGGGGGCCAAAGTGTCAAGTGCCGTGTGTGCTTCCATTGGTGGTCAGAGTTATAAGGTGTGGTGCCCCTTCGTCGCAACACGTGTCAAGAATGCTGTGTTTGTCTCAGTGTAGACAGGAAGAGTATTAGGGAATCGCCCATGGGGCAGGGAAATGTAGATGTGTGTTTCAATGATTCAGGTTTTGCAGAGTGTTGTGCGCTTGTGTGTGTGGGGTGTGTGTGGGTGTGTGGGTGGGGTTGGTGGTGGTGCTGTGTGTGCTGTGTGTGGTGTTGTGAACTGCAGGAGAGGTGAGACAGGGTTGAAGGGTGGGTGTGTGTGTGGTGTGTGTATGGGGTGTGTGTGTGCCCGTTAGTTACTTCTTAACTTCTTGGAGTCCGAACTGTCACTTAAGATCCACTTCAAGATGTACGTGGATCCCACCAAAGAGGCCGATTTCGTCTCAAGCTGGAAACAGGTAATGTGTTTCACCATCACTGGTTGTTTGTTTGGGTTGTTTTTTTTTTGCTGTCTGCATGTCTGTGACACCTCTGGCAGGGCGCCCACCCGCACTCATTCGATAACCTGTCCACAGCCAATGCCACAGCAAGCCCTCCCGGCAATCCCAGGTACAGTCCATGCAGGTCGTTAAGAGGCAACCCCCAGGGCAAACACTGCATTGCTGCAATCACTCAGTGGTGGCAGTGGTGCCTGTTCTATCCACATACGCAGACACCACCGAAGGAAGCACCCTCCTGACAACAGTATTGCTTATCGTGGAGCCGGCGTGTAGTGAGCGCCTCCCGCCGAGGTGCCACCATGTCCGCCAACAACAGCCCCCAGGACTCGCCAATACCGTGCACCCTGACAGAATCAACCAAGGTCACATCCTAGAGGGAACAGTGAAACTGAGTCACCAGGAGAGCAGCCTGAAAGGGGCCACAGAAGTTAGACTTTTTTAGCTTACAATGAGAAGAGGATGACGAGAGGATGCTACAGAGTTTCATCCAGTCGAGACGGCATGACAGGCTGGTATTCGAGGCGTCTTTCAGAAAAGAGCCCGGCGATCACCAGGCCCAAAGATACAGACACCTGCAAGTTGTTGGTCAGAAATTTGGGGACAAAGTACCTCTCAGAGACACAGCCATTCCGTGGATAAGAACTGTTCGGTCCCATCTATCCCAACCGGAACCCTAAGCAAACTCAACTCTGGGTAAAGCCGTATGGGGCAGAAAATCCCACATACTCTGATGTGATCACAACCCACGACCTCCCAGCCGGATCCGCAACGCTAACACTGCAGCTGGTCAGAATGTTCAATTTTGTTGCCAGCGTAATTTAGATACCCCGTAGCATGGTCGTCATGCAGACAAGCGAAGAATGTTGCAAGCGTAGCCTTTAATTCTGTAGAAATTTTTTAAAAACCGCATTGGCACATACCAACTTTCTCAGTCCCTGCAGAAGTATGGCTTTGCAGATCCCTCAGTTCTGGTCTGTTGTACAACATTTTACTGATTGTATTATGCACGTTGTTCGTATTATGGAATACAGAGAGATAAAAGAGCTTAATAATAAAAATGAATAGGAAATGAGACAGGGAACAGTGAACATAAACACAAACAGTAAAGGTCAACTCTGGGCTGCACAAGAAAACAAATACACGCCATACGCCGAAGGAATGCGGCTTAGAACACCAAAATCACAGTATCTGCTAGGTGGATTCGTGTTGAAGCACATGCCTTTGGAGTTATGGGTGTGTAGGTTGTTTTTCTTGTGGTAGGAAGAGTTACCACCAATGGTTTGCATTATGAATCAAAGTTGTTTGCCCTGTTTATTTGCATCTATGGATGATACTCCGACAAATTTTTAATAGGTTAGTAGTCCGATGAATTCTTACTTTGTTTCATTTTCTGCCATCGTTCCTTTTGCCTTGTCATGCGCTGGCCCTCAGGGGTTGTTGAGCCATCGCTAACAAGCGTGCCCATCCAGGTTTGATCTTCGGCTGTAGACTAGGAATGTGGAAGGACTGTCCTGGCATTTCCCAGGTTTCCCACCACCCCATGTGAAGGAATGGGCCTGTAGATTCCTGCTGGCTGCCTCTCCACTACGTTTTGGTGGAAGGTCTTGCCTTCCTGAAGTTCCTTCCACTTATGTGAAAGATTCCTGATTGTTCTCCCTATACCATTTGGCAGAGTACTGGTGGTTTCTGACTGTGTTTCGCGATGTACCCCCGCTCACCGTCCCCACGCTTGGTGAAGGACACTGGCCAGTCCTGTTCCCCAAAATTTCCCCACCACACCCACCCTGGTTGGAAAGGGACCGGGCCTTCTGTTCTCTGATGTGTACTCCCCACCTCTGGGCGAATGACTGGCCTGTCCACACCTTCTTGTTTCTCTCTCCCCCCTCTCCCTCGTATACCTCCGGTGGTGAGACCTGGCTTGTCCATTTCTCTAAGTGCTTGCCCCAACTTCGGGTGAGACCTTGGCGGCTCCATCTCTGATGTGTCACCTACGTGAAGAACTGGCCTGTCCATCCTTGATGTTTGCCCACTGTGAAAGACCTGGCCTGTCCTCCTTGATGTCCCCCCTCACCTTGGAAAGGACTGGAGCTGTCCATCCTCATGCACTTCCCCCACGTTTTTGTGAAGACAATGGCCGGTCAATTCCTGATGTTTTTTCCCCACCTTTTGTTATAGAATGGTGTGGCAAGTCCTGATGTTTTCCTACCCCACCTCTTAATGAAGAATATGGAATGTCGATATCTGAGTGTCCACCCCACTTAGGGCAGGGTTGGCCTGTCCTTTCCCATTTTCCTTTCACAGCCACCATTGGCGAAGGACGGGATGGTCCACTCAAAGATATTTCCGATCACATGTTTCTGTGTACAACATATATGTCCTGTGGAAATGTCCTGCAGGATGATTTTGGGCCAGACCAGCTGTTTCTGAAAAATGTATCTGGCAGTTCAGTTCACTTCTTCCACGGGCCAACAGTGAGTAACAGGTCACCATGGTGGTATAGTGGTCAAATCTGTTTGCTGCGTTGATGATGTGTATTGTCACTCAGTCTATCAAGATGTTATTTGTCATGAAGGAAGATCAATGTTTGCAGAGTTTGGATTTCTCTGTCTAGACCTGTTCTGAGGGTACCAGTGTTGAATGCATAGTTGAACGTGTGGATAAACCAGTGAATCTTGGTCTGAATTTGATGTGCGGGAGGTATTAATGTCACAGGAAAATGGTTCTCCAGTTGTATAAACTTCGGTGTGCTGCTATTGTCGGTGGCGAAGTTATGGAAGGGACGTAAGTTTTGCACTCCAATTCGTCGTTGATGATTGGCATCTAAGCACTTGACGGTCCTGGACGGTGAAATTTTAGACTCTTCACATTCCATTTAGTTCTCAAAAGTTTTTGGAAATTGTTGGGTGTGCTTTTTGTCTTATCAGCACTGTTCTCCATTCCATGCACCTGAACCATTCTGTAAGGGGCTTATCTAGATGGTAAACCTCTCCACACCAGCCAGACTTTGACCTCATCAGCAAAAACTGAGAGGTATCTGGTCTCCAAATACTGACCCATCGTTTGTTTTCTCCCAGGAAGACATATTGAAGAAGGAGAGAGAGCAGGCAGTTCATGCATTGTTTCAATAAGGATAGAGCAAAAGAAATTTACTTTGAAAAAAAAATCTGCTGGAATTTTGAGGAGGTGGATGTCATTAGTGGGGAGCTATAGTGATGAAAAGACCATTTTGTGACTTTGACCCCTATGAATGCATTTGTATGTCTGAAACTTTAAACCTAAATAATATAGGGCCATTTTATGTGTTTAATGCCTGTGGACAAGAAATTGTTGGTTAGACTGATTTTCATAGTCAGGAATGGCCAACAGATCAATTGAATGACATCGCATAGTTTCAAAATGGACGGAGGTGAATTCAGCCAACACCACTTTTTTCTCTAGCAGGCATTGCTTTTCTCTCCAGCGCAGTAACACTTTTCCAGAGATATCTATATCTATATATATATAGTATTATATATATATCAGTGCTTTTTTCCCCCTAAAATGGCATTTTTTCCCCTTAACATCACTTCCCTCCTCCCCACCTTGTATATCTTACCTTTTTTCATACTGAACGCTTCTTTCTTGTTGATCCCAGTTTTTTTGTCTCCTTCAGTTCTCTACTTCTTTTTTTTTTTAATCTAGTGTTTCCCTAAAAAGTTTTTTTTTCTGATGAAGATTGTTTTTTCATACAGAACGCTACTTTTTGTTGTGATTGTTTGGAGCATTATTTTTCCCGTACAGAATACCACTTTTCCTCTGGAGTGCATTTTCATCTTTTATTACAATAGACTTTCCTGAGGAACTCTGCTTGTCCTCCAGGTACAAAGTCTGATTCTGTATGAAGAAAGTAGTTCATCCTCCTTTTTTCCTCTCATCCCTGTTTGCCATTAACTTTATGTTGTAGTGATTTGTGCACTTTGATTGCTGGCTAGAATCTTTCGTGGCAGCTCAATCATCTGGACATGCAGCATGTGCCTGCAAGGAGAGATCCTGCTTCTGCAATTCTGTGACGAACATACTGCTGCTTCTGTGCGTCAAATCTGGGGCAGCAGCCACATTTTTCAGAATCATTGATGCTTTAAATCTGGGGAAGCGACCACATTCTCAGAATCATTGATGCTTTAGTTATTTGAGACTGATAGTGATGATGTGGTGACAGTTCGCTACAGGTGGCTGATGGAATACTTGGAGATAAGTAACTCATGCTCTTTTGTTGTTACTGCTTCATGAAGGTCTCTGATGGTAGTAGGTACTTCCATATCACCTTTTTTTTGTTCTGTCTTTGTATGGCTGCCTATCTTGCCACATCCCGGCTTGCCCTGTCATAGCCCCCGTGCACCAGCGATCACAGGGAGCAGTCAATGTCAAGTCATCATAAGGCAACCCACCAGAGGAGACACTGCACTACAACCAAGTCACTTTGATAGTGTTCAGTGGTGCATGTGTGATCCAGCTGATGCCACCTACTAAGCTGCCATCTGATGATAATAATCATTGAGTTGTGAAGCCAGTGCAAGTGAGCGTCCCCTCCAGAATGCACCAACCATGTCCCCATGATCTTGCCGATACTGGTGACCTGCACACCGACTCCACAAGGGCATAGAGGAGAAGAACAAATCGAAACTGAGGACATCATGAGAGTAGGTATAAGGGGAATTTTGAGACTTTTACACACTGATTGATTAGATGGGGATGACTAGTATGATGCTGAGGAGTTTCCATTCTGGCCTGAGACCACCTGACAGGGCTGTACTGTACACAAACTTTTGTAATATAACTCTCTGTTATCAAGCTTGAGAATATTGACACCTGCTCTGTTGAACAGGCGATTCAGCAACACTTTCAAAGATCTATCCCATTAAGTGGATGAAACTTGACTTGACTTTGTGTTTCCAGTTTTCTCAGTTGAGCCATAATAGAAAACTCAGCTCTGGTAGGAGCCAGTAGCCGTGGGACTGAAAAAATCACACCAGAAATGGCATGATTGGAACCAAATCCACTACCTCCCAGTTCACATCTGGGATACAGACTACAGTACCAAGACAATTGGTCCTTTTTGTTTTTTCTTTTGTTTTCTCTGTTCTGCTTTGTTTTCTGATTTTCTGCGTCATATTCAATAGAGGTTTGAAATAGTTAGCTGCCTCTTTTCTTGTGAAACTGTTCTGCAGCACTTTTAAAAGTGGGATAAACAAGTAAAGTGTTATGCTGATTGGATACACTTATTACTTTGCCTCATCTTTGACATGATTTTTTCCTTAGTTTTGCATGTCACATTCAATTGTGAAGAAACAAGCAACAGATTTATTGATATTAAAGTGTACTTGACTTTTACATATTGATGTGTACCATTTTTTAAGAGCATATTCGTTTTTCTTTTTTTGTTTGTGATATGGGCATTCTGCCAGCAATCATGTTTCGGTTTAACTGTCCATTCTTTAACAGAATGCATGCATCATGAAAATGTTCATCCATGGAAAAACGGGAGAAAATGATTTTATTGTGGTTGTGAGAGACGACTTAAACCACATGTTTGAGCATTTTTGTTGTTGTATAGTATGTATGTCTTTTTTTTTTTTTTTTTTTTAAGCTGTTGAGCTCTCGTGAGTAATATGTTAGCCTGTCTAGACTAATGATAGCTCTTTCCTGTGTACAGCATATACAGATGGCCATATAGAATTGATATTTATGAACTTGTGTATGTGGGCTTGTATGTGTGTGTGTGTGTGTGTGTGTGTGTGTGTACACTAATAATTGCGCATTTTTTAATGCATTTTCAATGCTTTCATATGTTAAGTGTTGTCTTTGGAAGTAGAGTGTGAAAAGGACAGCACTACAGGGAGAACAGCCCTTCGTTAAAAAGGAGAAAAGGAGTGAGAGAGAGAGAGAGAGGGAGAGTTGAGGGATGAGTAAATGGGAGGGAAGATACTGGACTGCAATGAAAGAAGGAATAGAGGGGAGAGCATCTCTTTTCCCGATTGATATTTCATTAGATTTAGTTTTTTTTGCCCCGGTTGTGTGTGTGAATGTGTGTATGTACACACTGTGTGTGCGCGCGCATGTGTGTGTGTGTGTGTGTGTGTGTGTGTGTGTGTGTGTGTGTGTGTGTGTGATATTTCAGTAATAATGTTTCTTCTTAAGTATCAGTTATGACCAAATGTTAAATGACAACAAACAGAAATTTGAGCTGCCCTCTTTGGGGCAAGCGTATCCCATCTTATGGCTCCACAACAGATCTCTGTGTATGAAATTAATACTGTGTTCCCAGTCAGGAGTGTCTCTGATGGTGCGGTGCTACACAACTGTGACTGTCTATGTGAAGTTTACACCTTCAAGGTTCAAACCCACCCTGTGCTTTTGCTGTTTGCTCATTCCTGCATATGCTTCCTTTACTTGTAATTGCCCTTTTTTTTCTCTTGTGGAATTTGACCAGGACCAGATGCCTTGTTGTGACATTCCTGCTGAGCATTTGAAGATATGATTACGGTGGAAGACAAGTTGACATTGAAAGGTTGAATGTGATAGTGACCATGTAATGGCTTTGTGAAGTTCAGGCTGTTTGTGATGGTATGACCACTTTGTCCTGGGACTTTGCTGATTTGGAGGCAGTTTCATGACGAAATAGTCGAAACTTTCTAGATTTAAATTAGTGTCTGTTCGACACATTTTTTAATGACATAGTGAAATAATGCTATTCAAGCTTCTTTTTTGTCTCAGATATGCAGATCAACGTATTAATTTTCTGTACATGTATCCACTTCGTTCTAGAACAGGTTTTCGTTGGAACCATAGCCAGATGGAGTGACAGAATGCCTTCTGCCGTGAACCAGTAATCATTTTTGTACAATCATCTTTAAGTGGAATAAGTGACAGCTAGATGATAGCATCACCATGTATTGTCTTTTGGTAGTAAAACAGCAACCAAAGTCAGGTTTAACTGTGTAACTTAAATATTCCTTCATTTTTTTTTCTGCAAGCTACACACAGTTAAAGATGGATCAGCCACAGTCCAAATGCATTCGGGGTATTCCAACAGAGACAGCATGGAGAGCACTGAAAGCATTGTTTTGACTGGACTTGTGTGAATTTCAGTGCAGCCAATTTGTGGTTCATCAATGGGAATGACCAAAAATAGGATGAAGCTAAGTCAGAACTGAAGGGTGGGTAAAGAAGAAGTTGGATGCTTGTGTGTGGAGGGAAGGGGGGTGAGGGGGAGGTGAAACATAGATGAATCTTTGACAATAGATTTAAGCTTCGACCAAATGGAGTGGTCAGATGTTGAAGGAAATCGGATCAAACGCGATTTGACAATTTGCATACTAGCCACCTTCTCTACCTGTCTTTTGGATTCTCTTCTATTACTTGTGTTTATCAAATGAGATGTTATGGTGGACAAAATCATGTGTCTTTTGAAAATGTACAGTATTACATCTGATATTTTCTGTCTTTGGAAAGTAAGAACTACAGTTTTTCGTGTCTCATGATTTTTTTTTTTTTTTTTTTTTTTTGGCCCCAATAGCAAATGAGAAGAACAACTCCTTTACATATCTTCTGTCTTTTCAATCTGATATTGCTCAATATAAGTAGGGGATCGATTGTAAAGAAATATATTCAAATTTCAGAGATTTTTTTTATTTTCTCTTGCATCTTCCTGTTATGTATGTGTATATTTCTGGAGTTGTTAGACACAGGAGAATTGTACAAAGGAGAGATTATTAATACTGTTGTTGATTGCGATATGAAGATACCCAGATATTGTGGTGGACATATTTTATTAATCCCATGGTGTCTGCATCTCTTAGCGGTTTATCAGTTTGTGGTTTAGTTTAACAACTATGTCTGCATCTCTTCCTTTTTCTCTCTTATCTGTTTACAGTCAATTTTTTTTTTTCTAGGAAAGCATGTTGCATAACGTGCAATGTTGACATGTTGTCTTGAAATGTGTGATAGTTGATATGGCATAATAATCAGCTGTGTGACACAGAAATGAATCATTGTGTTGCGCATTATGATGAGTAATAACAGGAGTGGATATGTGTGATTGTGTTTGTATATTATGACACACAGAGAGACAGATCTTGTAAATAGGAGATGAACATTCTTGCCTCGAGATAAGCACAGTCCTGAAAGAGTTACTTTTCATGGGTGCATGCTCCCCAGACACACACACACACACACACACGCACGCACACACACACACCACACACACAAAACACACACACACAACACACACACACACACACACACACGTCACACACCACACCACACACACACACACCACACACACACACACACACACACACACACACACACGTGTGTGTGGGTGTTACATGTGTGTCTGTCTGTCAACCTTTCTATCTACACACAAACACACACACACACTTTCCCACGCACACACGCACGCACACACACACACACACACACACACACACACCACACACACACACACACACACACAAACACACACACACACACATACGTACCACAGAAACAGAGCAACCAGATTTACAGATCAGGGCATTGATTTTTTTTTTTTTTTAAGTGTTCTGCCTGGACTACTTTCCGTTTGTCTGATTCTCAAGGAGCAGACTGTAATGGATCACATCAAACTAGTACTGGAACATCAGGCGTGTCTGATTTGGGGTTTTTTAAAGGACCATTGCAATCTGCACATCAACATTTGGGTGTTGCACATTTGTTGTGTATGCATGATTCATTTTCAAATGTTGCAACTTCAAGTTTAAAAACAACATTGGGGGGGTGGGGGGGGGGGGGGGTTTCAATTTGCTTCAAATTAAGTTGTGTTGTTAAGAACTGGGAATGGGTAGATTGAATAAAGACCAACCAACCTGACAGAAGTCTTCCCTTCATCAAGAGAGACTGTCGAACAGGTCTGGAACTGTTTATATTAATGACATATTTTTTCCATCGATGTAATGTGTGGAAGGATGTAGTATGTTATGTGGGGATCATTGATAACTTTTTTTTTTTTTTTTTTTTGTCAATCCCAACAAATGTCTCTCCCACTCTTTCCCTTCCCCTTCTACAAGTTTATGAAAAAAAAATCATGTATTGAAGGATATACATTTTCACGACAACAGCAAGGGGCGAAAGACATAATAAATTCCACGTACAAAAATTAAAGACCGCAATTTTGCATGGTATTAGGGAATCACATACATGTACACGCGTAGGGCTTTTCCCCGCCATTTTAGATGATCCAGTTTCATACTACTAATTTTTGTTACATTTTCTTTTTTTATTTTTAAAGTTGTAAACATATTGAAAGGATGGATGTGCCGAATTTTGCATTGCTAGTTTATTTGTAGATCTTCGCGGGGGGGGGGGGGGGGGGGGGGGGGGGGGGCGGCGGGGATCAGTTTTTGATATTTCTTCTTTCTCTTCGAATCAGAACTCTTTCGTATTACTACTTGTTTAAAAAATCTCTCTCTCTCCTCCTCTCTCTCTCTCTCTCTCTCTCTGAAAGAGATAATGCTGTCTACTGTATTCAGTGAGCCTCCTGGCTCATTGGGAGGTATGTCACCTAAGAAGGTAGTGGCCGAAATATGAAATATACAGTATTTCCCACCTGTTGTGTTTTCTTTTTCTGATTGGAGATATCAGGATTGGTAAGATGGGTGGGATGGGCATTATCCAAATTTGAGGATTTTGTGGGATCGATACGACGGTCACAATCCATATTTAAGGATTTGTGGGATGGATGGGGTGGCATAAATCCAAATTTCAGGATTTGTGGGATGGATTGGATGGTCACAAGCCAAACTTCAGGATTTGTGGGATGGATGTGGTAGTCACAATCCAAAGTTCAGGACTGATGAAAATTATGATCCCAATTCCGTTTCAGGATTTGGAACCCTTCTCCATTTGCACCCGTGCATTTGTTTGGAATGAGTCTTAAAACGATGGAAAATGTAGGTGCATTTTCATCTGGAAAGATCTTTGATTCTGGATCGTACTGGTGCGCCCTTGTTTTTCATCACCTTCTATGATGTCCGAATTTAAAGTATTTTAACGGGCACAGCGCTTCCTTACATACAAATCTCGCATTGATACCACTCCCCCGCTGACCGTCTGCGCATGTGACTTAAAATGTCGGTTTCAGCCGCGGGGTAGTCTAACAAGGAGTCATCGCATATGAATCGTACATAAAGGAAGAGAAACGAAGGCAGCAGAGTGGAAAGAGATTAAATGCAAGCTGCTATGTTAAGGCAAATGTTGTGTGGGGTGCAGAAGAAGATTAGGTCCAAAGTACGCTTTCACTTCGGCAACGCGTAATTTTAGATTTAAAAAAAAAAGGGGGGGGGGGGGGGGGGGGGGGGGGGGATGATCTATTAGACCTTGTTAATGAAATGTGTTCTAGATTTTTTTTTCCTTCTGCAAGTCTCTGCCCAACTTCATGTGAATTATGACATTCGGTCATACCTTAATCTCACTCGGAAAGTTCGAATCAATGTAATTGCGAAAACTATTCGCGTAAAAATTATAACGTTTTTTTTTCAGGTGATCGATTAAGATTCTCTTTGCACCGTGGAATTGTTTCTCCTCTCTCTCTCTCTCTCTCTCTCTCTCTCGTACTGACGTTCATTTTTTGTCCTAGTGACATTTTCTTTTCCCCACGTCCCTATTTCATGGAGATGTTCAGGAATAATGGTGCTAATGCTCTCCAATGAAATCTTCATCCTCACCTACATGTGATCAACAGTGACACGAAGGTCATCTTTCATCATAGACCTTACCTGGGCCCTGTTTATTCGGTCACCGTGCACCGGCTAAATATGGGCTGCAACTATTATCATCATTCAGCTTAGGTCTTCCACGTTGAAAACTGTGTGTACCACCTGTAGATTGGGATCTGTGTTGGTGCTTGCTTCACCAACAATTCAACAATTTTTGTAAGAATTGGAGATCATTCTTGCCTTGAACAGTGGGCATTCACCATCTTACGTCGAAAGTCCTGCTGACTCAACCAACGCAGTTTTAGCCCGAGGGTCGTTGTCATCCTTAGCTGACATTTTGCCTTCCTGAGCACAGGTTTTATATAACGGAAGAGAACATGACGTCCTACTTGTATCTAGTTGCAAAGTGAGGCGACTACAGGCGGAAATCTAAAATATATTAGAAAGTGTTCTTAAGCACCGCCCAAAACGTAGACAAACGAATCACAAGACAAAACACGACGCGTTTCGACCTTTTAGGTCTTCTTCAGGCAAGATAGACAACACTCAGGATAACGAAAATAAACGAGCAGTCGCTTACCTTCTTCCAATTTGGCGTAAGAAGGGCGTTACAATAATTTTAATCTTGATGTTTTACCTGTTGTGCTACCTGATAGTTCTAGTGTTTGTGTGCTGGGGTTTCATCGGAAATGAAAATATGTGCTGATACGTAGTTAAGCTTTCCTGTCCCAGCAGAATGTACCAAAAGGAACAGAATATTCGACAAAAATAAGAAAAGCAAAGGAGACAAACAAGCGGTTGTGTCGTCCAGTTTGTTGTTGTGTGTTGTTGTTGTTGTTTTTTAATGTCTTTTTTTCCACTTTTAAATCGTCTCGCGACACCAAGAGAACGGGCCTGTCAGCAGTGAGAGAGTGGTACTGTCTGGAGTATATAAGGTTTTTACACACACACACACACACACACACACACGCGCGCGCGCTTGTTTTTACCCCACTACTAAATTGTTCAGCACAATATTTTTTTGGTCAATCAGTGGGAGATTGCATCTCTTAGGAGATCCAATTAAGGCTGTTCTGCACAATTCTTAGCTGCTGACAATGCTTGTGTTATTAGACAGCAGAGCTGACCACTCGGACTGTTGGACATCTTTTGACCTCCCTTGCATCCTTGAATGGATCCTCAAGTATAGGCTCTAAGATTTTCCCTTACATTTTATACTGTTGACATAACGATTTTAGTTTTTCAGCGACTTATTTTCCTTACCACACTTCCTTTTTTGTTTTACTCTTCTACCCTTCGATGGCTGCTTTGGGGTGCTGTTGGGATTTTTTTTTTTTTTTTTTTTTGAACCCTTGGTGGTGAGAACAACACAGAATTGTGGACTGTGGTGTATTTCCATTTGATGCCAAGGGAGCACAGACACAATCAGCGGTGTCTCCCCGATGAATCCGATCCAGCGGACGAAAGGCCTAGGAGCAGGCAATATGATTAGATCTGTTTTCAAGGGGGATTACAATGGTTCCCATATGCTGCTAGTGAAGGGTTTAGCATTCACAATACAATCTATTTTCCTAATTTTATGCTGTTATCCCCCTCCCCCCTCCTTTTTTTCATTTTATTTCATCTTTTTTATTCAATCTTTGCCAAGTCATTAATATAATGACGGATGAATGCTTAGCCTGCTCTTGTTTTCCACCACTACAAAATCGTTAAGCATATATATATATATATATATATATATATATATATATATATTCACATTTGGAACGAAAGGTATAATAAATTGCAAGCAATGCGCGTTCACTGCCGGTTTAAGACCATGCGTGAGCATGCTCACAGTCATAACCACGGAAGAAGTCGGGCAATGAAATACGTAACTGAGTTGCAGTTATGCATTACAAGGATAATGACTTTATGTGCGTTACGTAACACATAAGTATGTTGTACATTGTGACAGATAAATTACGTTGTGAAAAGCATGATTGTGGTATAATACAGGTTGATGATAACCAGTTATGAGCGTGGAAATGTGTAATAAATGAATCATGTTGTGAAATACATTATTGTGGTATATTAATGCATAATGGTAAGCAGTGCTGGGTGTGGAAATGTGTCATTTGTGACGTGATTATAAAGCAATAATTCACACTGCGTTTACGCCAGTACATAACTTAAACATTTATTTATTTTTTATATGTGCGTATCTGCCTAACCCTGACTCATACTTGACCCCAGTCAAACCTAATCCTAACTGCAATTCTAATTAGAAAGTAACTTTATAAAACTTTAGTAAACCATCATGCTATTGTGATACTTAATGCCCATCTGCAATGTTACCATAGGTTGGTGAGTGTAGGTGATGTAGCTAATATAGGACATTTGCGCCACAGCGCGCCGTAACTATAGTCACTGCGGGGTTTGTTTGTTTTTGTTTTGTTTTTAATTCATTTATTGTTTAAGCTGGCGTGTGTTTGGTGTGGTAAGTATCAGAAAAGGGGTTTTTGTACTGAAATAAAAATGTGAAACGAGATACCCCTACTTGTCCAAACACTAGGCATCCCTCCCACCTCCCTGCTTTGGGTTAGCTAGTTTCGGGTTTAACGTCCACTCTCACTTAGTGGCAGACGCGGATGACCATCCCAGGATAGTGGGGGGGAAGATACCACCAGAATGACAACGGATTAAGCATGTGTGTTGGGCAGTGTTTTAGATCACTTAGAAATGGGGTTACAGTGCACGTTGAAGCTAAGAATCGTGTAGAGAAAAATTACGGAAAAGTGTATTTCTCAAAAGGACTCATCACACACATATAACTGGCTGTGTGGATGGTATGCTGTTTGAACAAAATGTTTTGACCCAGTTTTTTTTACCCTATGAACCACGAAACTGTTAGCTGATGAGTCATTAACGAATACAAACAATGGCTTGATTCAGGTCCTTTGCACCCTTGGACAACTTTATACTTGTTGCAAACCCGCTCTCATCCGAGAATGAAAGTTCCATGATGGCGAAGCAAGCGAAACTTCCACACTGTTTTGTGTGAAATTCTCCTTTCCCTTTAAGATCTTATCACTGAAATTCTTGCTGGCTGGAGGTATGATAATACTCTAATTTTTCTGGAAAGGGTTAGGGATGCACCTTACCCTGAAATGGATCTGAAACACTGGTCGAGGCCGGTTATTGGATCTGAATGCAATTTACACTATTGAAAAGCACAGGAAAGCTCTCTCCATTCATACCTAGATGTATAGTTTAATAAAATGTAACAAAGTTTGATTTTTATTTTCCTATTTGTTATAAAAAATTTTTTTTTAATTGTACGGTAAGAGATGAAGTGGTGGGGTGGGATGGTGGGGGTGGGAGGAGGAGGGGCCGGGGGGGGGGGGGGGGGGGGGGGGGGAGGGGGGGGGGGGGGGGGGGCGGGCGGGGGAATGTAACTAAACAGGGGGGAAATAACTGCAGATTTTACATAATCGAGTTGTTACCCCTGAATTGTTTAACGGTTTGCGAGGACATGATTGACCCGACGCCGCAACTCACCTCCCAAAGTGGTGATCAAAATGGCTTATGCGGTGTTGTACATATCTCCAGTAAACGTTATAAAAATGAAAGACAAATCATTTGAACACACAGATTTTATCTATCTATCTATCTGTCTATACACAAACACACGAACGCGTGCGCGCGCGCACATACACAGAGATTTTATATGTATATATAAGGTGTTCTCTTCCTAAAAATTTCGGACGCTCTTTGTGCACATATGCTACCGACGTAGTTGGACTTTGTAAGGAGTTGAAGACCAGTCCATTTTACAATTACTGTTCTAATGGAGATGCGTTTGACGGTTTTAAGCTAACGGCTTGCAAGTTCTGGAAATGCCACCACGACCAAGGATTGCAACTTACACATGCAAGTAACGATATGAGGTTGTGATATTCAGCTGTGGTCTTTTGTGGGTATGAAGTAGGCGTGTGTGTGTGTGTGTGTGTGTGTGTGTGTGAAGATCTTTTGTGTGTAACATAACTCTGTTTATCTCACCACTACCTCCATCTTTATTAGGTCTTGTGTTATCGTTATTATTGGTATCATTTTTGCATTAACGTTGTTGATCTTGAGGCACAGGGATAAATACAATTCAGGATGTGTGTGTGTTGTTGTGTGTTGTGTGTGTGTAATGTGTGTGTGTGTATGCGTTGCGTACATGCGTTATATTTCTACACACTTGACTGCTAAAAAAAAAAAAAAGAAAAAAAAAACAGCAACAGAAGCCAAACCTATTGACTCAAATACAACCTAGTGTTTCCACAGAAATGGAGCGTGATGCATCAGTACCGCCAGAGTAAAAAAAAAAATCACGCCTCCAAAAGGTAGCACCAGCAACAGGGGTATGAAAACCTGTGACATCCGCAGCAGGGAAGCAGCGTTTACTGCATAGATAGCAAGTGCACAGTACATAGACCTTCCAGAACAAAAAGAAAAAAATCACAAATCATCAGCAAGAGTAGCATGTGATCGAATGCAGTAGGGCCTATGCCTGCTCCATTCCTTTTCACTGAAACAAGTGATTCTGACTGAACTCACAGTGTCATCATTATGAAAGCTTCAGTTAGTTCATGGAGGAAGCAGGCGTCTGCACTGGCAGAGAAATATGCCAGGCTTCACTTTCCCTGCTTGCTAAAGGTATCAGGTGGGAAACAGGTAAAGACATTCGTCACACCCCAGCCGCGAGTGGGCAAGGCCATCCTGGACGTGAAGGTTTGAATCTAGGCTGCAGCGAAATGATCAATGATGATGATGATGATGATGATGAAATAAAAGATTTTTGAAAAAAGCAGAAAGGCACCCGCGGAGGGGAGGGGAGGGGGGGGGGGGGGGGGTAACTGAATGTTGCCTGGCTGCCTTATAATAGAAAGAGTGGAGGGCTGAAACACTTCTATGAGGTAGAGGTGTGTGTGTGTGTGTGTTAGAAAAAAAAAAAAGAGTTCTATATACCTTCTATTGTCCAGCCTCCTCTAGATTTTCTTCCTACCAACAACCCTTGTCAAAATCGCTGATAAGAAATCCCCGCCCGTCATGATTAGCCACAAAACACATGAAAAAAAAATCAGTTTAAAAGTTCCAACCTTCGAAGGAATAAGGCAACAGTGTTAACCTCAGGTCATTTGATCACCTCCACCAGGCAAACAAGGAGCGTAAATCTAAAATAAAAAAAAACCCTTCATGACGACAGTTAGTTAGCTTACGTGTCTGTCCTGTCTCTTGCCGGCGCCCATGGCCAGGTCCAGCAGCTGCCGGTTGAGGGATCGCTCCAGGAGCAGAGCATCGATCAGCGCCATCAGCCCGTGCTGCCAGTCCTCATCGCTGGACTGCGCCTCATCTTCCGGCTGCGCACAGAGTACAACCTCCTGCTTCAGTCATCGTCAGCATCATCAAGGCGGCCAACACTGAACTCACAGCCACCTTGACCCGCATATTGTTGGAACTGGGCCTAGTAATAGTTTCTTGTTTCGTGTGTGTGTGTGTGTGTGTGTGTGTGTGTGTGTGTGTGTGTGTGTGAAAGAGAGAGAGAGAGAGAGAGAGAGAGAGAAAATGAATATCGCCTATAGCTCAGCCACCCGCAAAGAGCCGCATCAGGACTGTCGCCGCGTTTGAGGTTTTTTGTGACGATGAGCACAAGCATACTGGAAAAGGGAAGTAAGTGAGATAAACATGGGGAGAAAAGCGGACGTCAGCACACAAGAGTAATGTCCGAGGGTTTCATCTTGTGTTTGTGACCAATGGAAAGCAAAAAACAAGAATCTTAGTGACGCTAATAATAATCATCATCATCGTTGTCGTCGTCGTCATCATCATCATCATCATCATCTTCATCATCATTATAAAGCTGCAAATCATCTTAATCTAGTGAGCGATGGTCGAGCAGGAACATTGTAAGAGCGTTTGTCTGACGATGCTGTTCAGGAAGTTCTGAAACAGTTTCGCCGGATTAGACTACACTCTTCCATGACGTGTACACTTTGTTCTCAGTACGCCAGAAGGGTCACCAGACAAGGCATTAGCGCATCACTGATAACTTCAAGCAAGGTAACGGAAAGCAGTTTTCATTTTCCACCCGTATCTCTGACGATGGAAGTTTGACAATCATTTGGCACGAGACTGTACAGCAGCTGGCTCCTCTGCCAGCTACACACCACACATAGTTAACATGTGCCACTAGAGCCTCCTCCACCGTCAGTTACACGCTACACATAGTTAGCTTGTGCCACTAGAGCCTCCGCCACTGTCAGTTACACACCACACACACATAGTAAAACATGTGCCACTAGAGCCTCCTCCACGGTCAGTTAGTTACACACTACACATAGTTAGCTTGTGCCACTAGAGCCTCCGCCACTGTCAGTTACACACCACACATAGTTAACATGTGCCACTAGAGCCTCCTCCACGGTCAGTTACACACACACATAGTTAGCTTGTGCCACTACAACTCTCTTCACTGTCAGCTACGCACTACACATAGTTATCTTGTGCCATTACAACTCTCTCCAATGTCAGCTACACACTACACATAGCTTGTGCCACTACAACCTCCTCCACTGTCAGCTACACACTACACATAGCTAGTGCCACTACAACCGTCTCCACTGTCAGCTACACACTACACATAGTTAACATGTGCCACTATAACTCTCACCACTGTCAGCTACACACTACACATAGTTAACATGTTGCCACTACAACTCTCTCCACCGTCAGCTACACACTACACATAGTTAACATGTGCCACTACAACTCTCGCCACTGTCAGCTACACACTACACATAGTTGACATGTGCCACTACAACTCTCTCCACTGTCAGCTACGCACTACACATAGCTTGTGCCACTACAACCGTCTCCACTGTCAGCTTGTACACACTACACATAGTTAACGTGTGCCACACTACAACTCTCTCCACTGTCAGCTACACATACACATAGTTGACATGTGCCACTACAACTCTCTCCACTGTCAGCTACATGCTACACATAGTTGACATGTGCCACTACAACTCTCTCCACTGTCAGCTACATGCTACACATAGTTGACATGTACCACTACAACTCTCTCCACTGTCAGCTACACACTACACATAGTTGACATGCGCCACTACAACCGTCTCCACTGTCAGCTACACACTACACACAGTTGACATGTGCCACTACAACAGTCTCCACTATCAGCTACACACTACACATAGTTTGACATGTGCCACTACAACTCTCTCCACTGTCAGCTACACGCTACACATAGCTTGTGCCACTACAACCTCCTCCACGGTCAGCTACACACTACACATAGTTGACATGTGCCACTACAACCTCCTCCACTGTCGGCTACACGCTACACATAGTTAACATGTGCCACTACAACTCTCACCACTGTCTGCTACACACTACACATAGTTAACAAGTGCCACTACAACCTCCTCCACTGTCAGCTACACACTACACATAGTTAACATGTGCCACTACAACTCTCTCCACTGTCAGCTACACACTACACATAGTTGACATGTGCCACTACAACTCTCTCCACTGTCAGCTACACACTACACATAGTTGACATGTGCCACTACAACCTCCTCCACTGTCAGCTACACACTACACATAGTTAACATGTGCCACTACAAACTCCTCCACTGTCGGTTCACACTATACACAGTTATCAACATGTGCCACTACAACTCTCTCCACTGTCAGCTACACGCTACACAGTTAACGTGTGTTTATATTTGAGAGAGAGAGAGAGAGAGAGAGAGAGAGAGAGAGAGAGAGAGAGAGAGATTGGCAGTTTAATACATGTGATGAAAATATTGAAAATTGTCCCCACCCCTCCCCGTTTTGAATTAGCATCTAACGCCGTATCATACAGTGTAATATAAACAAGATTTATCTGCTCATCATGTTGAAAATGATCTCTCTCTCTCTCTGTCTCTCTCTCTCCTCTCTCTCTCTCTCTGTCTCTCTCTGTCTCTCTCTCTCTCTCTCTCTCTCTCTGCTCTCTCTCTCTCTCTCTCTCTCTCCTCTCTCTCACTTAGACCATTGCATTTGTTGTTTTATTGCTAACACACAGGCAACAGATGGACCGCTTCGATCGTTTTATATGTGTAATACCCCATACCTCTGCAGCGTACAATAGCATTGGCTGCTTCACCATCGTGTCAAATATTTTAAAAAGAAGATAAATTATGTCCATCCTACCTAAATTCCACATTGTTTTTTCATAATTTCTATTGTTTTATATTTGGCTCTCCTTGAATAGTCATCCAACGCTGCTACAAAAGATAATTTAGTAGTCAAGATGAAACCAAGATATTTGTAGCTGTTCACCACTTCAATTTGCTCTCCTTTATAGTGCCATTTTTCATATTTGGACAAATGACCCCCTTTTCTAAAAATCATAACTTTAGTCTTAGTCATTTACTTTTAGACCCAATTTATCAGACGCTATCTGCAAATTGTTTATTTGGTTTTGTAAACCTGAAGGTGTAAATGAAAATTAAAGCGATATCATCCGCGAAAAGAAAAGAGGGAAATTTCTCTTAAAAAAGGAAGAAACTGAAAGCCGTGTTTTTCTTTACTATTCACTTCTCCTGCCACTTTCTTGTAAGTAGATCTCCTGCCACTTCAGTTGTAAGTAGGGAGAAGATCAAGGGAGATAACAAGCACCCTTGCTTTAGACCGCCAGGGCATTCAAATAACTGATATATCGGAGCCCCATTTAACGCACGATCGAACAGATTTATATATTCCCTGCTGCATATTAACATTTTAGTAAATGTATTAACTTTTTCTAGCACTTTCCATAACTTTAAAATAATTGGGCATATGATATAAAATGTTGTCTTGATAGATATGGATTTTCTGAAGTGTGGTTAGTGGGTGGGGTCGGAAATGTTAATATATTTTAAGAAGATTTTTAGGCAGAGGATGGTAGACTGTTTTCAGCAAGACTGGGTTAGCAAATTAAATTCAAGTGATCGCTTCAATACCTATTATTCATTTAAGTCTCTTTTACAACCAGAACCTTATCTAACCTATTTAACGGTAACAAATTTAAAATGTATTTCACCAGATTTCGTCTTGGGTTAAACGACCTGAATATAAATAGCAGATACAAAGAAAAATATCAAAGCATGTCCTTTTGTAACCAACTTGAGAACGAACTCCACTTTCTATTAAGATGCAATGCTTATATGCCTTTCAGAGAAAAATACATACTGAAGCACAGACAATTTCAGAACGTGAACTCTATGAACTAAAACAATTACTTGCAAACGAAAATGTGCATATCACATGAGATATTTCTATGTAGGAAAAGATGGAGGACAGGGAATAAGAGCCCTTCTTGTTTTTCTTCTTCAGAGAGAGACCGACGGGTCCGTTCTCAGAATAAAAGGACATATCTGAAACAACAACAGCAACACGCACACACACACGCGCGCGCGCGCGCGCGCGCGCGCGCACACACACACACACACACACACACACACACACACACACACACACACACACACACACACACACACACACAACGGCTATTTCATTCTTGCATCGTCTGCACTCGTCACCTCCTGGAGAAGATAATTAGTCCATAAGCAAATAATGAAATGCAAAGAGGCTGCCCCCACCCCACCCCCCTTCCCCCCGTTGCTCTGTGTCTGACTTTCTGTCTGTCTCTCTTTCTCTTTCTCTGCATGCGCGTGCATGAGAGAGAGAGAGAGAGAGAGAGAGAGAGAGAGAGAGAGAGAGAACGAGAGAGAGAGAGAGAGAGAGAGAGAGAGAGAGAGAAAGAGAACGAGCGTGTGTGTGTGGGTGTATGTGTGTGTGTGTGTGTGTGCGTGTGCGTGTGTGTGTGTGCGTGTGTGTGTGTGTGTGTGTGTGTGTGTGTGGCCAAGATGCACGTATGGCACAGACAGATCATAAGAAAAGGCTTCGCTTAACATTTTTAAACTCCGATATTAAGACTCTCTCTCTCTCTCTCTCTCTCTCTCTCTCTCTCTCTCTCTGTGTGTGTGTGTGTGTGTGTGTGTGTGTGTGTGTGTGTGTGTGTGTGTGTGGTCCTTCGCTGGGAGACTGAAACAGATATGGAACAATGGCAGTGGAGAGTTGTTGAAGTTTCTCACGAGAAACTGAAAAACACTGTCCATGAACCGCAGAAAAAGACTCCTTGTTATATGGGGAGACAGGAACGACACAGTTGGCCATGACATACAGAATCAGTGAAACAGGGGTAGTATGATACAAGCATGGGACAAGAGAATTTAATAAAGGTGGAGTGCGGCTTCCAGAGTTTGCTGGCAGCCACAGGCTCATTCTGATCCAAACACTCTCCCCACACAAGATATTCAAAAGAACGATCTGGAACATATCCAGCAGCACGACACAGTGTGTTTTCCATTCTCAGTCCACCCACAGTTCAGGAGCGATATCAACGGAGCTAAAATCAGAAACTAACCAGGCTCTGACGTCGGCAGTAATCATGACATCATACTTTCAACGATGGTCTGCTGGAAGGACATCCAGCCTCCACTCTGTAGCGTGGTGTGGGACAGGGCGTTGTGGCAAGATGCGTGTATACCCTCCGCTGTACCTTGTGATTGTGTTGGGCCGAGAGTAATGGCAAGAAGCATGTCTGCCCTCTACTGTACTGTGTAGGATAGTGTTGGACAGGGAATTATGGCTAGACACATGTCCACCCTCCACTGTACCCCTGTAGGACTATGCTGAACAGAATGTCATGGTCAGAGTCATACCCCTCTTAGTCAAACCTACGGCATTTCAATGACTGTGAGAGGATCTTCCTCTTTTTTTTTCTTCTTCTTCTTTTTCATGTGTGGTCTGTTCGTGGTATCACTTATTATAGTCAATGTTCATATTGCTACTGTAATTGCATTTTTTTTTCTCGCGTCTTTCAAACATTACGTTCTCGGGTAATATACGTCACTGATTTTTTTCGAAAAAGAAATGTACATATGGCTAAGTGGCTCGGTTCTGCTTCTGCTTCTGGCCATTTGGGATCTACAACTCTAGTGAAAGAGGTGGTCTGGTGAACGATACACTCGTATTAGGGAGCGAGAGAATGCGGATCCATGGTTCAAACTCCAAGCTACTGGTCTGGGTGTAGGCCTTTTTACCACCACATTATCTACTCCTAGTGATTTGTCTCCTTTGAATGTGCGAACTGCTTCCTCCACTTCTTCAGTGGAGAATTGGAGTCTGAAGATCGTTTTTCTAGTCAGCGTTTGACAGTACCAGCATTGTGGTCCAGATACTAGTTTCTGGGTACAGTTCTATATTGTCTTCTTCTTCTCTTTCTTCTTCTTCTTCTTCTCTCTTTCTTTTTATGTTGCTTAAGACAGGATTGTCATCATTGATCCATAGTTTATCTATGTTGGTGTACACTTTTTTCACCGTCTGATGACGTTCTGTCATATTAATAGTGAGACTGGCTTATATTGTTTTCAAGAAGGTTTAGGGTGGTTACCTTGTCACCTGCATCCACCGCCAAGACGCATGCAGTCAGCTAACCTGTCACCTGCATTTACCTCTGAGATGGTTGTAGTCAGCTAACCTGTCACCTGCATTTACCTCCGAGATGGTTGTAGTCAGCTAACCTGTCACCTGCATTTACCTCCGAGATGATTGTAGTCAGCTAACCTGTCACCTGCATTTACCTCCGAGATGGCTGTAGTCAGCTAACCTGTCACCTGCATTTACCTCCGAGATGGTTGTAGTCAGCTAACCTGTCACCTGCATTTACCTCCGAGATGGTTGTAGTCAGCTAACCTGTCACCTGCATTTACCTCCGAGATGGCTGTAGTCAGCTAACCTGTCACCTGCATTTACCTCCGAGATGGCTGTATCAGCTAACCTGTCACCTGCATTTACCTCCGAGATGGTTGTAGTCAGCTAACCTGTCACCTGCATTTACCTCCGAGATGGTTACCTCCTAAGATGGCATTTGCCTAGTCTGGCTAACAGCTAACCTGTCACCTGCATTTACCTCCAGGATGCCCACAGTCAGCTAACCTGTCACCTGCATTTACCTCCGAGATGGCTGTAGTCTGCTAACCTGTCACCTGCATTTATCTCCGAGATGGCTGTAGTCAGCTAACCTGTCACCTGCATTTATCTCCAGGATGCCTACAGTGCCTGCATTTACCTCTGAGATGGCTGTAGTCAGCTTACCTGTCATCTGCATTTCTCCAAGATGGCTGTAGTAGCTAACCTGTCACCTGAATTCACCTCCGAGGTGGCTGTAGTCTGCTAACCTGTCATCTGCATTTGCCTCCAGAATGCCTACAGTGTCACCTGCATTTACCTCTGAGATGGCTGTAGTCAGCTAACCTGTCACTTGCATTCATCTCCGAGGTGGCTGTAGTCAGCTAAGCTGTCACCTGCTGCATTTATCTCCCGAGATGGCTGTAGTCAGCTAAGCTGTCACCTGCATTTATCTCCGAGATGGCTGTAGTCAGCTAACCTGTCACCTGCATTTGCCTCCGAGATGGCTGCAGACAGTCACCTGCATTTACCTCCGAGATGGCTGTAGTCAGTTTCGCTGTCATCTGCATTTACCTCCGGGATGCCAACAGTCAGCTAACCTGTCACCTACATAGTGTGGTTGGTGTGTATGGTATAGTTTGGTATGGTATGATTTAGTATGGCATGGTATGGTATAGAATGGCACGGTATGAAATGATATGGCATGGTATCGTATGGTATGGTACAGTATGGTGATGTGTAGTGTGGTGTGGTGTGCTATGGTATGGTTAGGCATGGTATGGTGTGGTGCAGTAGGATAAGGCAGATTAATCAAGGTAGGCAGGGGGTGTGGTTTAGTATGGTATGGTGGTATGGTATGGTATGGTATGGTATGGTATGGTATGGTATGGTATGGTATGGCATAGCATGCTATGGGTTGGTGTGGTATGTTGTGGTTTGGTAATGTCCGGTACGATATTGTGTGGTATGGTGTGGTGTGGTATGGTATGGTTAGGCATGGTATGGTGTGGTGTAGTAGGATAAGGCAGATTAATCAAGGTAGGCAGGATGTGTTATAGTATGGTTTAGTGATATGGTATGGTAGTGATATGGTATGGTACGGTATGGTATGATATGGTATGGTATGGTATGTATGGCATAGCATGATATGGTATGGTGTGGTGTGATGTGGTTTGGTATGGTCCGGTACGAAATTGTGTCGTATGGTGTGTGTGTGTGGTGTGGTGTGGTGTGGTATGATGCAGTGTAACGTAAAATGATATGGTATGGTAATG
>JADBJO010012478.1:32250-34750 GCA_016801955.1 Conus betulinus
AGAACAAGAACGGACATAGGCCATGTACACCAGACTGGCTCTCTGGAAGGCTGCCATCTGGTTGTTGAGGTCCGAGTTGCTCTTCTCCGCAAAGTTCTGTCTGACCTCCGCCACATAGTCTGCAACACACCACCCCAACTCTGGCAACGTTCAACAGATCATGTGCCATTACTGCGAAGTCTAAAATGTAAGAAAGCAACACATCAGGGAGCACCTTTTACGCCCATGGCGGAAACATCTGATTGCCCCAAGCTTGAAACCAATCATGGTCTCGGCCCAAATTCATCTAATGTGTGTGTGTGTGTGTGTGTGTGTGTGTGTGTGTGTGTGTGTGTGTGTGTGTGTGAGTGATGGTAATCTTGCTTATAGCCAAGCCGACCGCAAAGGGCCATATCAGGGCTGTCACCGCGTTGAAGTCAGATCACAAGTCATTAGAAAAAAAAAGCCCACTCGCATAACCCTTTAAAATACACATTCTAAAAACATACCTAAACTATCGTTTAAAATCTAGTTGTTTTTTTTTCTACCCCTGGAACAACAAAGGAGAAAAACAAAGCACAGAGGACCGGTAAGAGAACAACAAAAAGCATAAAACAAAAATCAAGTAAATAATATAAACAGGGCGCACTGAACTAGCAGTAGTTTAACAGCGTGCACAAAACAAGGCAGATACAAATACGGCACACAGAACAAGCTAGGGACAAGCTGGATATACAGAACAGCAACTGGTAAACAGGACACACAACAGAAGCCATGAGTTCACCAAGGCACACAGAACGATCAAGGAGATAAAGACACGCAGAACTGAAGTACTAAATTGAATACGTGCGCGCGCGCGCGCGTGTTTATGTATGTGTGTGTAAGATAACTTGTGTAGAGAGAGAGAGAGAGAGAGAGAGAGAGAGAGAGAGAGAGAGAGAGAGAGAGAGAGCGCTCCGAACAGAAGATCCGAAAGCGTAAAGTTTCAATGAATCGACATGTCGTGATAAAATATTGTCACTGGAATTATGACTTCTTTTTTGCCACTAAAAACAAAGTCACCAAGTTATGGCGACGCCATGTTTGTACGCACTTTTGAGCACAGACTACTCAACGGCAGACTGAATGTGTCTGTTGTGATAGTATCTACACTTTTTGTTTTTCCGTGGTTGACAAGAATTGTCGCTTACAACGTGAGGTGACTGCAGGTGGACAATGATACAGGGAGCGAAAACAGAATTACTGCGCCGCCAAACGAAAGAACAAACTGATTACAAAACATGCACAATACGTTTCGACCTGTTTGGTCTTTTTCAGGCAAGACAAATAACTGTCAAGACAACGAAAACGAAGGACAAACAGACAGTCGCTTATCTCTTTGAACCGGGTGAAAAATTTGGTCTTGGGTCAAAGACTAAAACCCTGACATGACTAAAAGTTGTCGCGCAGAATCAAGTTAGTTGCCCGTCTAGTCTTAGACTTAATTCTTTGATGTGAGCATCACTGGCACCACTCCTGACTATAGATATGTAAAAAATGGAAAATCACCAGTGAGCATAAAAAAAACATGATTCCCGGGTGTCAGTGTCAACATACATTTAAGTTCATGTGGCAAAGGCAAACTCTGGGCGGACTGTATGCGAGTATTACTAATCTGTGATTTCTCTGTTCTTCGTGAACAGTTATGTTCGGAACACCGGGTACGATAAACTGTCGCAACAAGTTTTCATGTCGCATGGCTTTAAGTGAGAAAATTACATTGTTTTTGTCTTGATGTCAAACCATACTTTGTGATTTGAGCCGATTGAGAGCCATGTGATTTTGTTGTCACCATTCTGGTTGTGGAGAGATGACAGGAAAGCGGCATTGTTACCGTTCTGTTGCATTAATGATTGTACAGATTTGATTTCTGTGTTATAAGAGTGGAGAGCAGTGTCATCAACAAACAGATCCCATATTGCACAAATGTATGATACGTGCAGCGACAAATCATTTATGAAAATACGAAAAGGAAGAGGTCCAAGAACAGGGCCTTGTGGTACAACACAACTCATGATGCCTTAGGAGGAATGTATACTTGACACATTAGGTTCTGATCTCAAATATATGACTGAAAGAATGCGACATGTTGAAAATTTAAAACACTGCATACTCTTTAAAAAAAAAAAAAAAAAGTGAAGAGTCCACGACATTAAATGCCTTCTTTAAATCGAGGATCACATCTTGATATCTTGCTTTAGCGGCAGATCATCATATGTCTATGATGGAGTGAATCGGCGAAAGCCAGACTGAAACGTATAGTGTGGTAGAGTGATAACGATAAAATGAACAGGTGCAAGAGTCTGTGTCGTTCTATATGTTTGGTTCAGAGAACGAGAACATGCTTCCTCAGTCGTTTACATACAGCTGCCAGTAAAAGAGACATTGGAACAATATTTTGTCAGTCTGGGAGATCTCTCTCTCTCTCTCTCTCTCTCTCTCTCTCTCTCTCTCTCTCTCTCTCTCAAATGTATGAGATCTT